>ML107158.1:492824-727073 GCA_003697995.1 Taxidea taxus jeffersonii | reverse complement strand
TTTTTTTTTTAAGATTTTATTTATTTATTTGACAGATAGAGCCCAATGCGGGGCTCGATCCCAGGACCCTGGGATCATGATCTGAGCTGAAGGCAGAGGCTTTAATCCACTGAGCCACCCAGGCGCCCCAAGAAAGTTATATTCTTAAGAAAAAATATTTATTGCTAAAAATACACAATTTAAACAGTTGTTGCAACATGGGAATAAAAATTAGTATTAACATAATTATATTTACCAAAGATTTTGATAAAGTCTCCTCATAGAGGATATTAAGGCCATAACATTTTTAGGCCTGAAACTGTTAACTATTTGCAACTCCAGTTTTATAACCCATGAATACATGAGGAATATTTATCAGAAAAAATCCCGCCCTTCCCCCCCTACCCCGATATACTATTATTGCTGATTGGGAAGCCATGACTTGTCTTGTTTTAAAAAAAAATTTTTTTTTGTAGTGTAAATTGTTTATTCAAACTTACATATTTCACTGAAGAACTGTTAGATCCAGGATTTCCAGACTACAGAATGTCATTAAGAAATAAAGGAAAAGATTAGAAAACCTTTTAGAAACCTCAGGGGGATTGCAAGAACCATCCTGAACTGTGGAATTCAATATATTCAGATTTTACTAAAAAGAGATAAGATCCAGAATGTGTAACAAGAGATTTTATCTGGGCAAGGAGGCTTATTTTATGAAGAATATTTTTAAGAATATTAGCTTTTAACTATCAATTCTAAGGAATGACTCTAAATTAGATGATGATGCTTAATGGTTATCATTTAGTTCTTAGAAGTAAATGATACCGAA
Organism: Taxidea taxus jeffersonii; assembly: GCA_003697995.1. NCBI lineage: Eukaryota > Metazoa > Chordata > Mammalia > Carnivora > Mustelidae > Taxidea > Taxidea taxus. Next base: position 726,265 of record ML107158.1, on the reverse strand, counting down.
TCATAGCTGTAGGTCCTTTAATTTGCAAACAGAGTTTTTAAACATAATTTACAATAGAATCCTGCCTGTGTGTGTGTGTGTGTGTGTGTGTGTGTGTGTGTGTTATGAAAATAAGAGGCACTTTAGTAGCTTAAATTTTAAATTTTGGGAGGTTTTATCTTCTCTTTCAAACCCATTTTATATTAAATTACATTAAATCAGACTCAGTTTTTAGACCCTCTGACCAGAGATCTCCTATAGGCAAACGTTTTAAGTCATGTGCATAACCATACGTTTTCAGAATTTTTATAGCCATAATCAGGTAAAGTACCAGATCTGACTACATAGGTTATATGGAATCATCATATGTTATTTGTTGTCTGCATTTATATGCTATGTTCTAGTGGTATCTATAGTTACATATTGTTTCCTATTCATTTAATCTAAGGATCTATATTTGAAAATATGTAATTGAAAGTATGAGAGATAATAGTAGATAATAAATGTGTTTCATTAGATTGCACAATAGAAATGGAAATGTGGTCTTATGAAGTAAATAGATCATTATCATTAAAATTATATCTTTGATTATAAAACAGTTATATTTAAAGTAGATAACCAAACCATGTGGGGTTTTTGCTTAAAATTTTCAGTGGGTTGTGTTTTGATTAATTTTATTATAATTCTCATTCTGCATTATTATTCTAAGGCAGTACGAACAGATAATTAAATTACCTGTGACTTTGGCAACTAATTTTCAGATTTTTGAGAGTATACGCTACTTTTCATCCTCTAATTTATTCAGAATTTGACCTGGCAAGCTTTTCCCCTTCCAAATTAACCTAAGGATAAGTTTCACAGAATAATAACATTTTAATAAAACTGAATAGCATAGTATGGATTAACATAAATGAAGTCCAACCTTTTTTTTTTATTATAAATATTCCTGAAAACCCGGAGAGAGAGATTTGAAATGACAAGACACCAGACAAACAATTCCTTCTTTTTAATCAGTGAATTCACCATTAGGTTATGTTAGTTATCTGACAAGTCAGGTCTTTGTTCCTTAGGGCCTGAATTTTCCACAGCAACATCTTTACAACTGGATCCTTTTCTAATGAGGGATCATGTTTGTCTGCCTATAGCAGAAACTTTTCTCAAGGCTTAAACACATAAGGGCTAATTTTTGTCACATAACAAGAACGTCCACACCAAATAATAAAGTGGCTTCTCTGAGCTTTTGGAGTCCAGGCTCCTTCTAGATCTCTGTTCAGGGCTCCTTAACTCAAGGCCTTCATTTTGATGTTCAAATGTTGGCTTCTATGCATCCAGATACTACATTCATTTTTGCTCCAGCTACTTAAAAGGTTAAGGGCAAAGAATAAGACCTAGACCAGCTAAGTCAGTTTTCTTTAAACAAATAAAAAAACATGATATCAAAACCTTTCCAGGAATGCCCACTGTCTATTTCCATTTATATTCCAATGACAGCAAGTCTATTCAACAGCCACTCCTTGATGTAATAGAGGTTGGCTGTGAGTCCATAAAACTGGGAACATTGTCTTACAAAACAAAATTGCAGTTCTCTTAGAAAGGAAAAGTGGGAAAAATGGATATTAGGCAGTGAGAAAAGTCTGTTATAGAACCCACACCTGGTTTATTCAAAAATTCCTCAACTAGAAGACATACAGATGGCTAATAGACACATGAAAAAATGCTCATCACTCATCATTGGGAAAATGCAAATCAAAAACAATGCAATATCACCTCACATCTGTCAAAATGGCTAAAATTAACAGCTTGGGAAACAACAGATGTTGGTGAGGACACGGAGAAAGGGGAACCGTCTTGTACTGTTGCCAGGAATGCAAACTGGTGCAGCCACTCTGGGAAACAAGGTGGAGTTTGTCAAAAAGTTAAAAATAGAGCTACCCTATGACCCAGAAATTGCACTACTAGGTATTTATCCAAAGGCCACAAAAATAGGGATCCAAAGGGGCACCTGCATCCCAATGTTTATAGTAATAATGTCCACAGTAGTCAAAATATGGAAAAGGTCCAGATGTTCAACAACAGATGAATAGATATAGAAGATGTGGTGTGTGTGTGTGTGTGTGTGTGTGTGTGTGTGCATGTGTGTATAGTGGAATATTACTCAGCTATCCAAAAGAATGATATTTTGCCATTTACAATCACATGGATGAAAAATACTAAGTGAAATAAGTCAGTCAGAGAAAGATAAATACCACATGATTTCACTCATATGTGAAATTTAAGAAACTTAAAGATGAACATAGAGGAAGGGGGAAAAAAGGATAAAAAAGATAAAAGCAAACAGCTAGGGCCTTTGGCTCAGGTCATGATCTTGGAGTCCCGGGATCCAGTCCTGCACTGGGCTCCCAGCTCCATGGGGAGTCTGCTTCTCCCTCTGACCTTCTCCCCCATCATGCTCTCTTTTTCATTCTTTCTTTCTCTCAGATAAATAAAACAAACAAATAAGCAGCAAGCCAAACCATAAGAGACTCTTAATGATAAGGAACAAACTGAGGGTTGCTGGAGGGGTAGAGGATGGGGGATGGGGTAATTGGGTGAAGGGCATCAGGGAGGGCGCTTGATGTAATGAGCACTTAGGTGTTCTATGCAACTGGTGAAACACTGAATTCTACCCTGAAACTAATAATACACATATGTTAACTAAATCGAATTTAAATTTAAAAAAAATCCTCAACCTAACCTCTGCTAATTAGTGGCATGAATTTTTCTACCTTTAACCTACCTAATCAAATTTTAGTTGCTTTAATCACTGCTCCTCAGAAATATTGCTTTGAAAAGCAGCCCTAGAATTTTTACATCCCCCTTATTTCCCTGACCTCTCAAATGCCCAGGGATCTCCCATTTCATCATTTTCCCCATCCCTTTATTCCTTACTGAATTCAATCTCTGCCTTCATGCAATTTGTAGGCTTTCAAACTTCTCTCAAGTCTGGTGAAAAATCAGTTCCCTTCTAAATTTATTTGCCAACCTCCTTCTCCAGTCCTCACATTCCTATATCACTGACCTGGCAATCAATGCTTTTATCAGTGCACTCAATTATTCTCAAGTCCCTGTCTCATGAACTTTCTACAGAATGTCTACCATGAAGACCAATGTAATGTGAACGTCCAGCTTGTTCCATAAAGCCTTCACCACCTTGGCTCCCAAGCAAGTAGGAAGGAAAGGTTGGGAGCCCTTACTTTCATCCCACCACCATCCCACCAAGTGTCTGAGGCATACCCTGTTTATATTTGGGAATCACAGGAATCTGTCAAGTGTGGGCCAAGCAAGGACTAATGGTGTTTGAATAAAGATTTAGGGACAACAGAGTGGAGCTTTCTCTATGTTTTTTCAAGAAATTACAGACAGCAAACTGTTTTCCACATCATCAAAATACTTTCTTAAATGAATGAGCCCCCAAAGCCTAGATACATGAAAGGGTAGGGATCAAACTGGCAGAAAGAAGAGGAAAAGTCCCAGGGTTGATTAATACCTTAAAATAACATCCTCCCATCATAAAAACCATCATCTTACCACTAGGCTCTGGTTCCTCAGTGTTACTATTTTCTGATTTCAGAAAAAACAAATATTTGACATGCAATGTCTACCTGCTTATTATAATACAATAATGTAACTATAGAAGGATACATTTTATGAAATCCTAGCAATGCACAGTCTTTCTACCACCTAGACTACCAATTCTATAAATCTCCTTTCCTGAACCTCCTAGATCCATAGAATATGAAATATTATACCAAAACAATTTTTAATGCTGAGAATCAAGTAGTTCACGGCTAATTTGCATGCAAAAAAGTGAATAATTTTTCAAAATCACAGCAGGCAAAGAATTCAAAATAAAGAATAAACCTTTGGCAATTAAAAATTCCTGTGAATTTAAAAGATGAAGACTTCTTGATACCGTTACTTGGTGCCAGATAACTCATTCTCATTAGTTCTATAGGATCTGTTAACATAGGCCACCAGCCAGCACTTACATGAACTTTTTGTTATGGTGAACTTCTTACTGCAATGGTGTGTGTAGGAGGGATTTGACCTGTATGTGCCCCAAGAATTCTTTTCCAGAATATAATTCACTTTGACAAGGCATTTAGAAACAGAGTATACTTTCAATAAGAGTATCTCCAGGCTTCAGAATCCTATTCTTCTAAAATCACAATCACGTAAAGGAATAATTGTTTGGCATTGAAACAAAATACGTTCAGGGATCTGCTTAGTAATTTTATTTTAAAATTAATAATTATTATTAATAATATCTGGTATTTACTGGATATGATGCCAAAAATCTGAATTCAAGATCACCCTCTTGATACAAATATTATTTGAGAAACTACGTATTTTTGTATATTTTCTGTGTATTTACTTTCAGATGCTTGTGAAGTATGGCCACAGAACTATTTAATTCTGTTACCTAATACTTCTAAATTTGGACCCAACAGGAGAAACTTTTGAAGAAAGCTCCTTCAGTATTGTGTTTAAGATTCTAGATAAGTTCGGCAGTAAGTGATATATGAAATCTGGATGTGATCTATATTAGTAATAAGAGTGGGTGAAAACTTACTGATTGCCACCAATTATATGTTGGTGTTTCTTTTGCTTGAGCTGGAGGTGAGATCTTATATGTATGTATGTATATATGTGTATGTATGAATATAAATATGAATATACCTATGAATATGTATTCAATTATAACTCAAAACATGAAAAGCATCACAAAATAGCACAGGAGATACATTTGTCAGTTTTTTAGTTCTCATGTAACTCAAGTACGCATATCATCTGTCATAAAATTAGCAACAGGATTTTCATCTGCATTAAAACGCTTCTAACAATAAAATCATTATCAGCATTTCCCGTAAAATATTGACCTTCTTTGCCCTTCCCACTCCCTACCCCCACCACACACATATTCTTTTGCCAAAGGGAGAAATGATAAACGATCTTTATATTCTGATCTTAATGTCCTTCGGAAAAAACAAATTGGTATACAAAGCAATCACTAGTACTGTTGGTCAAATATTCTCAGTTCTCTTCTTTTGGGCTCAAGATAGGATGATGCTTCTTTTCCCTTGGAATTCTCTACTCTGGGAATCAAGTATGGCCTTGTTAATTGTGTTGGCCAATCAATCTTGAGAAGCACTGTGAGTCGCTGTATGGAGTTTGTTTTTTTTTTAATTCATTTATTTGACAGATAGAGATCACAAGTAGGCAGAGAGGCAGGCAGAGAGAGAGGAGGAAGCAGGCTCCCTGCCAAGCAGAAAGCCCGATGCGGGGCTCGATCCCAGGACCCTGGGATCATGACCTGAGCCGAAGGCAGAGGCTCCAACCCACTGAGCCACCCAGGCGCCCCTGTATGGAGAAGTTTTTAAAGCTGATACGTAACTCATCATTTTCTCTCTCCGGCACAGCAACAGGCCACTGTCAGGACACTGGCATCCTATCAGCATGGGCACTTTACTGACCAAAACGACCAAGGACCGCTCTCAACCATGATAAAAATAAAGCATAAGTGAGAAGAAAAAACAAAACAAACAAACAAACAAAAAAAACCACTTCATTACTTTAAGCCATCAAGACGTTCCAATTTTATACTGCATCATATAACTTAGTCTACCCTAACTGATACAACCGGAAAAGTAAACTTTCTGCTCTGAAGTTGAACTGTCATCTAAAACCGAATAAGCAATCATGGTGAAGTATTACTCTAGGAACAGGATTTCTGGTATTTATTTATTCATTTAGGAATCATGGGAGGGTGAGAATGATGTTGATCATTTTGCTAGACCTGAGGGTGTAGAGATGAATTAGGCGTGCCCTTTGGTCTCAGAGATCTTGCATTCTTCTTTTTTTTTTTTTTTTTTTAAAGATTTTATATATTTGACAGAAAGAGACACAGTGAGAGAGGGAACACAAGCAGTGGGAGAAGGAGAAGCAGGACCCCTGTGGAGCAGGGAGCCTGACTCGGGGCTTGATCCTAGGACCCCGGAATCATGACCTGAGCCGAAGGCAGCCACCTAACGACTGAGCCACCCAACGACTGAGCCACCCAGGCGCCCTGAGATCTTGCAATCTGATACAGATTTCTGACATGTATCAGATAAGTATTAGGAAATCTATCCCATAGGAGGTGTACTTTAGCTTGTCTCTGTAGTTGGTCAAGCATTTTATGAGAACCATGGATGTAAGAGCCTCTTCCTAAGCTGAGAAAAGAAAAGACAGTGTGCAAAAAAGGTGAAATTATAATTTTTTTTAGGTTTTGTTGAAAATCTCACTGTACCTGAAGTACTTTTATGTATCTTAAATTAATCATAACATGTATACCCAAAGAAAAAAGGAACCACAAGTTTGCTTTTGTCTCCTTTTTCCCCCCACTACTTTGAGTTAACAAAATAACAAAATATTTGGAGGTGGTGTTAAGTACCCAGGGTTACCCAGAGATATATCTTATATTGAGACAGGACTTCTGTAAAAATAATCCAAAAACACATTTTCTTTTCTTCTATTCAATTTATGTTGATCTCAGAAGAATATGTTTGGTTGCACAACTTTGCAGATCAATACATTGGATATTTTGAATATTTGGAATATGGTCATTGATTTTCTATTCAGCTATGAAAAATGTATTAGCATTCCGTATAAAGCTTTCAACAAAAAAATCCTTCTTTATTATATGCTACCACCATCAAAGTCCATATAGGAATTCTTTATTATAACATTTGGCTTGCTGGCTAGGAAAATTCATTTTCAAAACTAAAGGTTGTCAAGAAAACTTGCAGTATATTCATTAGATAGCTTTGATTATATGTGCGTGTGTGTGTGTGTGTGTGTGTGATATTTAATGTTCTACTTTTTTTTTTATATTTTATTTATGTATTTATTTGACAGACAGAAATCACAAGTAGGCAGAGAGGCAGGCAGAGAGAGGGGGGAGGAAGCAGGCTTCCTGCTGGGCAGAGAGCCCGATGCGGGGCTCAATTCCAGGACCCTGGGATCATGACCTGAGCTGAAGGCAGAGACTTAACCCACTGAGCCACCCAGGCGCCCCTACTTTCTTTTTATCTAAAATGTATTTTTAGTAAAAAAATCAAAATATACTGGTAGATATCTTTTTGCTTCTTCTCACATATGTGAACCTCTCAGCCTAATTCACTGGAATTAGAATCATCTGTTGGTGCTTCTGCTCTTGTAGAGGAAGTTGGTCTGTTGGCTACATAAACTCTTGTCACTTCTGATAGCCTATTAAAGTCTACACACAAAAAAGTCTATCACTGGGCTAACTTTTGGTATCAGTTTAATTTCACTTTTTATGTTTTAGCTTTGTTATTTTGTGCTTCTAGAAAGATGGTAGGAAATGGAGCACTTGATTTCACAGCAGCCTTTCTCTTAGGACATTACATAAAAATTGTGATAGAGGCCCAAATCGAATCACATCTAGAATAAAGCTCAAGTCAACTTCCCCTTCCTCAGCAATCACAGTAATGTGTTACAAACTTCCCACATGTGATATTAAATGCTCCATTTTGGATGACTTTGTGATTGCCACCTCTCTTTACGTCTGAGGTAACCTCTCAGCTCCTAGTCATTGGCTTCACTTAAAATTGTTTTCACGTATCCTGGTCTATCTGCTGAAATCTATGCAATTACCACTGGGCACAGAGTACTCTATATAGTCTTGATTCTGTTTGTATACAGTTCACCATCTCTTGTCTACAAATCTTTCTTAAAAATACCATGTTTCCTGCCTGCTCTATATTCATTTGGTCCATTTGACATTTCAAGTACTTCTACAAAACTAACAAGCTCTCAGGTCTGAAACCACACATTGAGTAGCAAGGTGTTAATCCTTCAGTACCTAACCTCACCTGGGAATGATGTAATCAATTATTCAGAATATTTACTGAACATCAACTACCACTGAAACATCAAGCATTTCACTGTGCCAGATTCTAGTGATTAACTGGTAGGCAAAAAAAGAAAAAAAAAAGTCAAGGTCCCCACATTCATGGGATTTACATTCCAGTGGAGAAAACAGAAAAAAAATGAATAATAATATAATATCTTAAATTTTTTTGATAAGAACCATCGAGGAAATAAACGTGACCTGTCCCACAGAGTAAATAGGGAATTTCTAGCTTGTATGGGTTTAGGGAAGAACTGAGGAAGTAGAAATTACATAAGGAGTGGAGGAAAGAAAAGGAGTCATGAAGGCTGGAAGGAAAAAGTCTCCAGGGGAACCAGGAAGTGCAAAATCCTATCTAGTAACATCTAAAGAATTTGAAGGATAGAAAACAGGCCAAAACAGCTCAAATCTAGTAAGCCCTTGGAGGACACTTAGGCTGGGGGCAGATCCTGCTGGCCCTTAAATTTTAGGCAGGCCCTTAGATTTGGGAGTTTTTGTTTTGATTCTAGTATCAATAAAACTTCAATATTGGTTATGTAAATTTAAAAAATGAGCATGGCCTGTGTGTGTGTGTGTGTGTGTGTGTGTGTGTGCGTAGAACATAGGTGGAAAGCAAAAGCAGAGGTATGGAAAGAATTTAGAAAGCTGGTGTAGGAAGGTAGCTATGTAGTAGTAGCAATAATAGTCCTACTGACAGCGGTAGCAACAGCAGCAGAGGAGCAGAGGTCAGAGATGTTTATAATTCGATTCAGGGAGCTAGCCTTGAAACCAGAGTTGGAGAGGTGGAGACGCATGTCTGAGATGGGATGCACTTCCGATGAAAAGAACAGGAGAGCAGAACACGCATGGTTTAGTTTGAGGAGCCAAGTGGCTTGCAGCCCCGTTTCTGGAGGCTCGAAGCGCAGAACTCACGCAGGTTTGAGAAAAGGGACCATTTCAGTTGCGGACATGTAGAGAGAGTAAGTAGCCATGTAGGTGTGCAGGTCCCTGGCTCAAGTTAGGGCCAAGCTATTGAGAGAAACGTACAAGCCATTAACCATGCGGCTTTTGTGTCACTTAGGGGAGGGAATAGAATAAAGACGATCCAGCCCTGGGGTGCTCAGAATTCAGAAATTCAGGGACATCTAAGCTATCTCTTGCAAAGAATACCTAGAAGGATATAATGGATGAGAAACGTGGTTTGGTTTGGTTTTCTTTGCTAGGACTGAAGTAGAGCTTGTATTTTAATAAAAGAAAAAAAAAACACAAAGAATATGGGGGAAACTGTGGATGGGTTTATCGATTTAATGGAGGATATCAGTCCTCTTGTGGTGTCTACGTGTCAGATATTCCATCAGCTGAGGAAGAAGGAGCAGGAAAGTGTAAGGATAAAAAATGAGTAGGGTGGGAGGATGGGAAAGCTGTGTTCTGTCAAGTGCTGATAAATATGCAGGTAAACACCTGTCTTTTCTCAAAAAGAGTATCGTTTACCTTTAAATCTATAAACTGTCTACAGTAACATTTTCCTCATATACTATGAAGTTGGGGTCAATATACACTATATTTTTCTATGGAAAACCAATTAATCCTGCACCATCCGTTCACATCACCACACTTTTCCCACTGAACTTCATTGTCACCTTACCAATTACGATTTCATTTTATCTGTTGGGCCTCTTTCTGAGCCCTCTAATCTATCGATCCGCTAAAAAACTCTGTTGTGGTTTTTTTTAGATTTTATTTATTTGAGAGATAGAGAGTCAGAGTATGTGAGGGGTGGGGAGGAGCAGCAGGCAGAGGGAGAAGCAGACTCCCCTCTGAGCAGGGAGCCCAATGCAGGGCTCCATCCCGGGACTCCAGGATCGTGACCTGAACTGAAAGCAGACCCTTAACCAACTGAGCCACCCAGAAACCTTTGTTTCTGGCCAAGGTTTTTATTTTGTAGAATGAAGGCTCAAGTAAAACCTGTTGGTATATCCCAAAATATCAGGAATTCTATAGAGTTTGAATATCAACACCTACGAATGAAACCGAATGCCCACCCACTATCTTCTTCAAATAGGATGTGAAGTAAATAGTAACAAATAGGGTGTGATAACATTGATCTGTACAAACAAACTGTTAGGAGGACAAGCAATATGTGGAAATCTTCAATTACAGAAATAACAATTAATGTCACTAATCCTTTAAATACCCTATTGCAAATGCACAAATAGACCTACCAGAAGTAAGGCTTTCTCAAACAATGGTATCAAGAAAGTAAATATCCATTAAATTATCAAATTTCTGAGTTTAAAGCCATTAGTAAAATACATAATAAATTAGGACACACATTTTGCACAGAACTTTCAATAGAAAAATATCCCCATCATCCTTTTGTTTGTTTTTAATCTATACAGTAAGGACAGTCCTTTAGTGTTCTCTTACAGCATGAACTATGCCAAGTATTACTGGGGTGATTCTAAGTGCAATGAAAATGCAGTTCTAGAACAATTTAGTCAAATGGACAGCGTGCCTTGAGGTGCCGTTATGATTCTATATATATCATCTTCAGAGTGTTGATTATTGTCCTTCATATTCAAATTCTAGCTCACTTTGCTTTATCTTTGTAATTGACTCTGTGGCTTATATTGCATTAAAGATCTCACCGGAAAACCAAAAGTCCTCTACAGTCAGATAAAGACTGTTGAGAGCAGTTTTGTTTGTATTTGTCTTAAAGGGGGATGGATAGGAAATTGCAGGACAGTTACAACAAACTTTTAGCTCAAAAAATGATCGTATTAAATGGAACATTTATTTGAGATAGAGAGATCAAATCTTCTGACAAGATGAAGTAGAGTTGTTTTCCATGTAGTCTGTTTGCTAGAGACGATTTAAAGGGCAATAACTTTGTGAGAAACCATCTCCTCCTCAAAGATTCAAAGCAAGGAAACTTGCTTTGGGGCCATGACCAGAATCATGGTCTGCTTTCGGCTCAAGTTCCTCATATATTCACAATTTTTATTACGTTATGTTCCAGTTCAGTGTATTAGAAAAATTTGCCCTTCAAATCATTGATTTTGAAATATGAACTGCATTTGAAAACATGATCTTGATTTTACTCTGGGCAACAGTTTTCCTTTAAGTTTGGTTTTTAACAAAAAATTAAGCCTGACAGTAAACCTGAGAATAAAATTATCATCTCTTATTGTAGGCCTCCCCTTTTGCTAAATACCAAATTTCTTTCTTCTTGAGTCAGAGGCTATATATTAAGTATTTTAAAAATACAGTCTATTTGTATACTTCTCTAACACATCAATCTTTTAACAGTAAATTTGAAATGTAGGTACTTCAATGAAAGAAGATAAAGGAAAAGAACAGATAATGATCTCTTTTCTGATTTCCTGTCAGCATAGGATTTCCTCTATTTCCTATGTCTGCCTGTACTCTGAACCCCCAATTCACCTGAATTAGATATTCTGAGCAAGACTGCCATTATAAAGCAGCATGTACTAAGAGTTTCCTTAACCTCCAGAGGTCACTGGACTTCTAGCCTCATAAATGGAGACTGGGATCCAGGGACCTTCCTTGTAAATCTGCCTTTCCAACATCCCTGTCATTCCAATCACTTTAATAGACATTCATTTGCTCAGGAAACCTGGCTTTCTGGCTTCCTAGCAAATTCAGAAACTTATACCTGATGATATGAGGAGGATAGTAAAACTCCAAGATTTCTCCTCTTCTTCAGAAGAAGAAAATGCATCTGTGTTTGGTCCTCCATATAAAATACCACTGATGGTTAATGCCTCAGCTTATCTAGTCCATGGTACCTAGGGTTTGGTCAAACACAAATCTAAACAATACATTATTTAGATGTCAATAACATTTAAATCAGTAGATTTTGAATAAAACAGATTAAGTTCCATAATTAACCTCACCCAATCAGTTGAAGACCTTAAGAGCAAATGATGAGGTTTCTAGAAGGAATTTTTAAGACTACAACATCACAAATCTGCCAGTGTCAAGTCTGCTGCCCTAAAGAATTTGGAATCAAGACTGCCACATCAACTCTCATCTGAATTTCCAGCCTGCCAGTTTATCCTACAAATTTCATATTTTTAATCATCTGTGATCCTGTAAGACAATTACTTAGAAAAAGATCTATAAATCTCCTTCTATAGATGACAGATGATTAGATAGATAAGATAGATAGGTAGATAGATAGGAATAATTCTAAGAGATTTAGGACATAGAGACATGATAGAGATTTTGAGACTATCAGAGCCTGAGTGTATCCTTGGTATTGCTTCTACAACTGGCACAAAGAACACCTATGCACAACTCCCAGCTTAACGGCAAAAGTTCACAGAAAAAGTGTCTTAGAAAAAATATATGCAATGACAACAACAACGAAAACAATGTGGCAGTTACATAATTTTTTGTGACTTATTTGATTTTTTTTTAAGCTCAGTAAAGGATACTTGAATTTAAAGGGAAAAAAAATACAAATACCTTTGCTTCAGCTTCCCTTTCCAATGGCATGTTAGCTCTAGTCTCCAGAATATATCATGAGAAAGAAAGGTGAATTAGAAAATAAGCAATTTCATTCCCTTTTTCCAGAAATCATATATAAAACCCAAGAGTAAATCCTTCAGCTGAGATTCATTGAGTAATTACTATCTACTAGACACTATCTTGGGCAATAGGAATAAAATCATGAATACTATATATACTACATAGTTCAGGTTGTTTTGTCACAGGTATAGTTCTGAAGGAAACAAACACTGAGAAAGTTGGCAATGTAAACTTTTTTTCTTTTTTTAAAAGATTTTATTTATTTGAGAGACAGAGAGCATGTGAGAGAGCGTGAGAGAAAGAGAGAGAGAGATTACAAGCAGCGGGGAGAGGTAGTGGGAGAAGCAGACTCCCGCTGAGTGGGGAGTCCAGTGTAGGACTTGATCCCAGAGCCCTGGGATCATGACTTGAGCCAAAGGAAGACCTTAACCAACTGAGCCACCCAAGCACCCTGAGAGTGAAAATGTTTTATAAAGAAATGATACTTGGGAAGGAAAAGGGAAAAAAGCAGAATTGGGCAAGGGAAGATTCAGAACATGACAAAGTCTCTGCCTGCCAGTTTTGGAGAAAAGTAGGCCCCCTTAGAGTAATCCTCCTTTGGGCAAAAATAGTCAGCCCCTTGCCCTAACATCTTGCTCAGCCACTGCCCAAGGCTTTCCCAAGAAATGCATGCTTTCAGCTAATACTCTGTTGTTCAATCTTTGGCTGGGGTCATCCCCAGAAGAACATGACCTGAGCTCAAAAGCCAGAATGGATCTTAAAGGAGCTCACAACTGGAGGCTTTTGGCTGAACACACTCCTCAAAGCTGAGCAGTGAGTCCTTTCTTGAAAGGGGATCTGAGCAGCACATCCCATGTCTGCTACAGTCTATGTATTATACTGTCCCAATCCCCTATTCTGTGTAAGTTTGGGAAGGAGCTCCTCCATAGTTTCTGTGAGAATCTCTCCTAGGGAAAATTTAGAAGTGGGAAAAAGGGGGCGCCTGGGTGGCTCAGTGAGTTAAGCCTCTGCCTTCTGCTCAGGTCATGATCTCAGGGTCCTGGGATCAAGCCCCACATCGGGCTCTCTGCTCAGTGGCGAGCCTGCTTCCCTCTCTCTCTCTCTGTCTGCCCTCTCTGCCTACTTGTGATCTCTCTCTCTCTGTATAAATAAATAAATAAAATCTTTAAAAAAAAAAAAAAAAGTGGGAAAGAGACCAAATCAATTGTTCCAATGGTCTCAGAGCCACATCTGGTACTCATTTCTCCCTCTTTCACTATTGATTTTAAATTCTTCCCACCCCTAGCTATCCACTTTGCTGATTACAGTGATCTATCAGGTGGGGGTAAACCACTCATTCCTGAAATGTCTGAAGCCCTCAGACTGGAACTTCTTTGTTTATAGTTACAAGTAGGCAAGGGAGAATCATGAGTCACCTAAGTGAATCACCCAACTGAGTCAGCCAAGATCTATATACTTATTTCTCTCTGTCCCCATTTTAGGACAACAGCCCTACCTCCTCCTAATCATCAGATTCAATTATCCCTGAAAGATTATGACTAATTTTCTTGCCTACTGGTTCCTAAAGTGCCCAAGTAGCATCTCTAGCTTACAGTATTTTGAGGCTCTTGCTATGTTCCAGGCAAGAGGACATCCCTGCTGGAGACCAGAACCAGGACCTCGAACTTGGCAGCATCCAAGAATAGGGATAGGAAAAACAAATTTCCCACTAGATCATGGGCATAATGGAAGGTGGGGGCACTTCTGCTTCCATACCTTGCTTATTGAATTTTTTCTTCCTTTTGGGAGCATGGTGCTATTTAATGGTCACAGATTTAATAATTATACTGCATCCTAGAAAGTGATACCTCATCCTTGCAGGACCTTACCTCGAGGTTATCACTTCAGCTTCCCCATGATCAGGCCATTTTTGTGCTGGTACTGTTTGGATGGTGAAGAATGTAATACCAACAGTGGGTCTCCTGTGATGGTTCCACCTCCGTAACTCTTACTTTCTGGTTGCTACCCTATTGGAATCTGTGTTATGTGGAATCCCATGGCTGTGGGTCAGTTTTTGGAAGCCCCGGGAACTGGAGGTCCTATAGACAGGAAAAACAAACTCTAGCTTAAAATATTGATTCCTAGAGAACAAACCAGTGGCCCTTCCAGTATAAAAGGAGCAAATGTAGTCAATATGCCACCAAGTAGCAGTGTTTCCCTGAGGGATAGTGCCATAGAGCTATCACATCATGGAAAGGCTGCAAACAGTGGTAGCAGGGCTAGGTGGGCCCTGATAAGTGGAAATCTACGTTGTGGAGCCCTTGCATTGCTGCCATCTCTTCCCTCATGGCCACTGAACATTTGGGCCCACAGCACTGGGATGAAGTCTAGAAAACGCTGTCTGACACTAATGGACTGAGTCATTTTGTCTACTTGGGTTTTCAGTGCTTCTTGTATGGTAGAAGTTTCCTGGTGTGCGTGAACACGTGAGAGAAAGATCTTCACTTCATACCCACTCTCATATGCCCATGTCCATGTCTCTCACAGATCAATGTGCCCTTGATCTTCCAGTATTTTTCCTGCCAGACCCTCTATCCAGAAAGTTTTATGCTTTTTGTAAGTGTATGTATATTCTAAATTCAGGCTACTTCTCCTTCCATATGGAGTGGATCACCAGGTGGGCAACCTGAATCTCTGCCCATTAAGACAATTTTTTTTTTTTCATGCTTCCTTTTTTTTTTTTTTTTTTTAGAGAGAGGGGGAAGCAGGCTCTCTGCTGAGCAGAGAGCCCAATGCGGGGCTCCATCCCAGGACCCTGGGATCATGACCTGACCCGAAGGCAGAGGCTTTAACCCACTGAGCCACCCAGGTGCCCTCATGCTTCCTCTTAAGGCCACTTCTGAGTGTGGTGGTATTGCCATCCATTGTTGGATTGCTTCCTCATACCAAGTTCACCCAACCACAAAACAAGCTACACCTTTTTCTTCAGTCTATGTCAATCATACAGAATGTCCCAGAGATAAGTGTGTGTGAACTGAGGGAGAAAGGCTGATTACATGGGAATGAGAGACAACCACATGTGCGGCTTGCTTGTGCCTTCTGAGCAGGACCTTGTTTTGAATTGCAAAATGATCCAATGACGATCGATGACCCCTACAGCCACTTGATGATTGTGAGTGCAAAATAACCCAGCCCATGAGGGTAGTTCCAGAAGCACGGTCCCATGTCTCCTATGGTCGAGATTTTTTTCTCTAGCAGAGTTCAAACACCAAAAGCTGTCTTTTGAAGGTGTATATGTCTCTACAGCAGATAGGATGGCCTTGCTCTAGAACCTTGAGGGTCCAGGTTGCATCCTTCTAATTGCATACCGCATCTTTTCCCACCACTGACACCCAGATATTGTAAGGTCTGCAAATTATTATGCCCCAAGCAGCATAACTGCTTTGTTTTGTTTCCTGGATCTTCTCTTTCCTGCTTCATGCCCTGCTCACAGCCATTCATATATACCCTCTAACTGAGGAAACATGATGATGCTTCAGTTCCAGGTATCAATATCTACCCAGAGCCAGTGTCCAACCATAAAACAGGTGGGCATTCTCTTTGTTTCATTGTAAGATTATTCAAGTTAATGATCATAGATGTCTCCTGGGGAAGGACTTAAGGAAATCCTTTATAGTGCATACTGACCGGTATAGTGTCCAGGCCTTCTCCATCAGGAAAGATCTTCTTTTATCTTTTTTAAAGTAGGTTTGGAGCCTAAAAATGGAATCAGTCCCAGAAACTAATCAAGGGATTTGAATTTGCTATTAGCACCACTCCCCTCAGTTTCTTGTTCATCTAATATTGCCCTATTTTAATAACAGTGTTAAAGTTTCCCTCTTTGCTTCTCATCCATTCTGCTCCTAGGAATGCCGTGCTTTAT
This sequence comes from Taxidea taxus jeffersonii, assembly GCA_003697995.1. Classification (NCBI taxonomy): domain Eukaryota; kingdom Metazoa; phylum Chordata; class Mammalia; order Carnivora; family Mustelidae; genus Taxidea; species Taxidea taxus. Next base: position 709,901 of record ML107158.1, on the reverse strand, counting down.
TCGCCATCACTATAACTCTCTCTGGGTCAGGTACCTTCGGCTACAAATCTGAATCTTCTCAGGCATTATAATAATTATCTGGCATGCCTGGTTTCTGGAGATGAAGTGCTGCTACCTGGCTCTACTCTTTCAGGGGCCTGAAAGGATCCATTATCAGCGAGAGCATCTCTGTTCAGAGGAGAAGCATCACTGAACTTCTTAATGATGCTGATGTCTCTTCACTAGCTCTTTCCCGATGGCCTAGCACATGCAGTATCTTTTGCTCTTTCCCACAGGATGTAATTTTTTGGTGGGACTTCATGTGCTACTAACAGATCTGTCTGAGCTCTCCCATTTCCATGGTTTTTTAACCTGTTATTCTTTCTCAATCAGGCATTTCCACATTGCTCAATGTGAGCAATCAATCCCTTTTTCAGCATTTCCAGGGATCATCCTAATTTTGAATATATATTTACCTTGGGTGTAGGCCAAGGAGTGCAATCCTTATATCCCCAAAGAGCTTTCCCAAGTCATTAAACTCTCCCTACATGAGTCTTATTTTCTGGTTTCCTTAATGGAGCATCTTCAGTATCAGTCCAGTTGCATGGATGGTTCCAGGCCTCTATAAGTACATGTTAGCCAGATTTCACTCCTTTGAGATGGTAGTCGCTTTCTTCCCTGATCAGGTCCAGCAAGTCTCTGTCTAGATGGATTAGGTGTGCCTTTTCTTTTTTTTTAAGATTTTATTTATTTATTTGACAGAGAGAGAGAGAGAGAGACAGCAAGAGAGGGTATACAAGGAGTGGGAAAGGGAGAAGAAGTCCTCATGCTGCGGGGAAAGCCTGATGCAGGGCTCCATCCCAGGACCCTGGGATCATGACCTGAGCCGAAGTCAAACCCTTAACAACTGAGCCACCCGGTGCCGGGATTAGGTGTGTGTTAATCTGATTATCATCAGCCTGAGAGCCAGCAAGGGAAGATGTGGGGTCATCTGAAGACTGGAGTACCTATTTCCTTAGGGAAGAAAGACCTCTAAGTAACTCCTAGACTAGAAGGTAAGGTCTTGATGAGAAAGGATGGGCCACTACTGAAGCCTCCAAAGTTTCAGAGAGGTCTAGACATTTTAAATCCTTGAGGGAATCTAAACAGATATCCCTATCCCACAGGTGAAGCTTCAGGTCAATACAAACAGGCTCTTGTCTTGTTGAATATTTTTTAATCTATTATTGCAACAATTCTTGACACAATTCAGTAAATATAAGTAGGAAGTAATTTAAATTCTTACCATTTTACTCACTTTGAAATAAAAGAGATTTTCTAAACTTTTAATTAACATTTGGACTGCCCTGATATTAACCAATACTTTTGACATATCCCCCCACATTTAATGTCATGTTTATCATCTTTGATGCTCCATTCAGAATACAGATGACTTATGGTTGTTAATCGTCCTGGAATCTGATAGGGGAACTAAGTTTTATTGTGAATATTAAAGGCTCTGATCACATCTCTGATGTGTGTATCAAGGCGAGCGTGTTCCCACACTACCAAGCAATTCCTCATACACCAACTGGGTGCCCCACAATTTTACACTATTCTGGCCAGAATATTATTATTCTGGTACACTATTATTTACCCAGAGATAGCATCAGATCCCTTGGGTTAAGTGTGCAGTACCTCAAGATTGCCCACATCTCCCCACCACTTCAGACACCAGGGGAGTCCCGGCTGAATGCTGGTTTTTAGTGCGTCTGTAGATTTGCCTGGTGATCATTTTACTGGCCCTGAATACATAATGGGGATGGATATACTTGGCATTTGGAGTAACTTCCACATTCTATCATCATGGAGAAAAGCAAATGGACATCTCTAAAACTAATACTTGACAAAGGGAATAAATAAAAACAATATTACATTGGAGGGGGGAAGGCAGATAAATTTGATAAATTTGCTAGAGCAGCTCACAGAACTGCTTTTCACTTAATTCACTGCATTGCACAGAAACATTTCACTTAATTACCAGTTTATTACAAAGGGATATAACTCTGGAACTGTCAGATGGAGAGGATGTACTAGGCAACGGATGAGGAAAGGGCACAGAACTTCGCCAACCCAGAAACTCTGAATACCTCCCCACCTCCCAATGCTTTATGGTTTTTATAGAGGCTTCATTACTCAGGTAGGGTTGATTAAAATCATTGGCCATTAATGATTCATTCAACCTCCAGCCCCTAACCCCTTCCCAGACATGGAGGAGAGGCTGAAAATTCCCACCTTCTAATGACAGGATTGGTTCTCCAGACAACAAGCCTCAGTCCTTGGGTGTTTTCAGAAAGTCACCTCATTGCCATAACAAAAGACAACTTTGCCTTCGCTTAGGAAATTCCAAGAGTTTTAGGAGGTCCTGTGCCAGAAACAGGGATGAAAATCAAATTTATGTTTCTTCTTATAAATAATAAAATCACAAATAGAATTTAAGGAATGAATCCAAGGATAGATGAACAGTTAAGCTCTGACAGGAGGTACCTAACCTTATTACTTGTGACTTTCAAATTTTTAACACTGTGAAATCCTGGTAAACCAATTCAATTGATTTGGAACAAAATACAGGCACATTGATGAAGCAGTTTCTTACATTTTTCAAAAGATATTACATTGGAATTGACAAAGGAAGAATTCTGTGTGAACCTGGTCTCTCAAAAAGATGAACAGATTCAAATGTATAAACTTAATATTAGAACAGGGGGGATTCAAATATATAAACTAAATATTAGGACAGGCAAAATTCTGAAATACTGAAAGTAGAAGAAAATTTGTAATGTGTTACTATGAAAATATTTTTAAAAAGACTATATATATTCATTATAATAATGTAGCAATACTAACTGATTATCAATACTAGTCCTGGTATCTGCTGTAGAAACATTTATCCACAGACTGGTTTGTTTCCTGCAATAAAAATAAATCATAACAAAAGTCTTCCAAATGCTTAGAAATGCATACCTATTCATCAATATAGTAGTTTGAATTGAACAATGTGTACCATAAGAAAAGAGAATCAGAAATCTGAATGTCTTATGTCATTTGCTCAGAAATTTAAAAATTAGAATATAGTAATTACCTGGAGGGTAAAGAAAAAAGGTAACAGAAATGTTAACTCATTTTTTGATATTTCAGTGCAGAGTATTTTAAGTCCTGAAAAGGTCTATTGATTTCTAACCGATTTATTTATTTTCCTTGAGTATATCTAAACCTTTTCAGAGAAGTAGACAAGAATACTAATTCTTAAGAAGATATTGTATTCCTCCAGAAATCAAAATATTTTATGATGTCAAATTATCTTACAGTAGTACTGTTAATGTGTTGCCAAGGTCATTAAGCCCTAGGATTTCCTAAGAAAAAAGAACTATTGCATAATTTAAAGATGCCTGAGGGTAACTCTATATATCATGTCTGTACTCACCCATGTTGGGAATCACTTGTCTGCTGGCTATGTGCTTTTCATAAAACTTCACTTCCTTTTTTTAAAAAGTTGATAGTGAGAATTACATGATCAATTATATATATTGGCTTTACAATAACCTTGGAAAATATATATTACCTATCAAAACATATTTAACACTAAATACTAGCATACTTATTTGGATTTAAGTAGATAACTAATCATAAATGGGAAAAGTGTCGTAAGTTAAATTAGTATTCTCAGGCAATACAAAAACGTCCTTATCAGGTTGACCTTCAACATGCTATGACAAGTTGAAATTAGTAACTTCATTTTAAGTCTTCCTTTATATGGGACAATTTTCCATGCCCTAGAACATACCACCTTAATAATTCTTGAGGAAAACATTATTTAGCAGTCAATACACATCATATGTTTATTCTGTAATTATGATATTTAAGCTAAAAAATTTTTAATTGCTTTTTGTGATTTCCTAAACTTTTAGTTTTATGTGAAAAAAATATATAGCTGGTATAAGTTTTGTACCTTTGTTATATGGTTGTTCAGGAATATACATTGGACCACTACTGGAGGTTTAAATTACGTTGCCTAGGATTATATGATTAGTTCAAATGAAGATTACTATAACATTTTCTGTATTGTGTTCCATGGATACATTTTTAAAATATGTTGGGTGGGATCTCACTCTGAAATAACATAGAACACAATTTATCTCAGTGTTTCCATATGTGAGATATTGAGAAAAAATCTCACATTTAGAAAGCACATTCTTTCATTTCAAATATGTGCATGTCACTATAGATCTCTTTTGAATGTAAGTGTATTAATCATCGCCTACAAAATATTTGTCTAAAGATACTTTTGTATAATATTCTGGTGAGAATGAGCTTGAAATTCTCCATTATTGTCATTGAACTGTCTTTTAGGGTTTGAAGCAGAGTTTATCCTGTATCTGTATAAATTCAGGACAGAACATACTCATTTTCAGAAATAAAAAAGTCCTCTTTTCCTATATGGCAAACTAGTAAAGTGGCTTAGAATCAAAATGGAAAGAAGGTTATGAAAATAATTTTCTGTTCCATTCCCCTCCTCTGTGTGAGGCCACGTGTCAACAAAATTAAATGAGGAATAAAACCCTTTAAAACATCATCTTTTATATTCAAGGACATCCTTTTTAAGTGTTTTTAAAGATTTTTGTTTTTAAGTATCTCTACACCCAGCGTGTGGCTCAAACAAGCCCAAAATCAAGAGTCACGTTCTCTACTAACTGAGCCTGACAGGCACTCCTTTAAGGACATTGTCTAACACCTTGCCTACATCTATTCCTCTGTTTATATATAATATTATTTCACTGGACATAGTGAAAAGCAGAATAATTACCTTGTTTGCTATGCTCCTTTTTTTTTTTTTAAGATTTTATTTATTTATTTGAGAGAGAGAGAGTGTGTGCACACACAAGCAGGGGGAATGGCAGGCAAGGGAGAGGGAGAAACAGGCTTCCAGCTGAGCAGGAAGCCCAATATGGGGCTCCATTACAGGACCCCACACCTGAGTCGAAGGTAGAAGCTTAACCGACTGACCACCCCGGTACCCCTGTTGTGCTCTTATAAAATAACTCTTAAAATTGTCTGATTTCCTCCCTAAGCCAACTTGCCTCCAACTGCCACCCTATTACACAGGGAAATAGTTGTTTGGTTTCAATTACTCTTCTAACTGATGCTTTAGTTTTCCAATAATTCTCTTCACCATCCAACTTCTTTAACAAGCTGTCTTACATTACAGACTCCTTGTCCTTGCTGTCCAGGAACTTCTCAACCTACTCTAATCTGTCTCTTGCTCGTATTACTCCAATGAAATGTCTCTTGCTGAGGTCAAAAATGGTTTCTGTGTCACTACAGCCCACAGACATTTAATAGTTCTCATTTATTTGATCTTTCTGTAGCAGTTAATACTTCTGACATTGGCCTTCTTCTGGAAACACTCTCTTTGTCTTCTTTTCCACGACCCCACACTCTCCTGGTGTTTTTCTGACATCACTGGCCATTGTTATCAGTGTATTTTGTTCATTTAACTTTTTCAAACTAGTAAATATAACTTGAAGTTCATTGAGATTTGGTCTGGAGCATGTTTCCTTGTTGCTGTATTCTTTCTCTAGGCAATATCAACCACATGCATGGATTTAATGACTATTATTACTCTATACTCACATTTATAGCCTATATATTTCTCTGAGTTTCAAACCATAAATACTCAACTCTATACCCAAACTGCCTATTGAATATTGCATAGGAACCTAAAATGTATTCTTTCCAAAACAGAACTCATGATCTTAGCCCTTATAACTTTTCCAGTATTTTCTATATCAAGGAAATGACATGGCCAGAAAGCCAAACACACAAGCCAAAAACCTACAAATCATCTTTGACGTCATCCTTTTTTGTCTACCTCTCCCCAATATAGTTTATCAATAACACTGATAGGTTTTACTTTAGGAACCTGTTTATACTTCATTAAAAGTCTTTCCAATGTTTCTACTTCTCCCTGTATCTTTTTATAAATCTGATTTTTTAAATCGTTTATAACCTGGCCTTCAACAGTAGTCCATTAGTTGGTCTCTTTTTCTCTTCCAGTGGATTCTCCCTTTCACAATTTTGCTGGTGTGCTTTTTTCCAACTAAAAAGCTAACCATGCATATACCACCCACCCACACATTTATGCATATAAAATAAAGCCCTTTTTTGGCTTCTCATGACCTTTTAAATAATGACCAAAATTTTATCATGATTTATTAGGTGCTTCATGGACACAGTCCTTCAAAATATCTGTTCATTTTTTATTTGCTGGCCTCAAACCTAAAAGACTTTGTTCAGTTTATCAAATGCTCACTGCCCCTTTCAGCTACTTCGTTACTACACATGTTGTCAACTTTGTCTGGAATGTTCTTTTACTTTTCACTGAGTTAAATTTTTATTCATTCATTCATTCCAAAGTTAACTCAAATTTCTTCATAAATGTTTTCCTTAATCCCTCATACCATGTAGATCTTAATGACATATGTCCTCTTAGTTCTCTGAATAGAATCTTTATACTATGTGTCATAGTTTCTGCGGCTGAAATTTTCATAGACCCTCCACTAAGACATAAGCTACATAGTAGCAAAGTCAGATCTCTTTTTCCTATCCGTAGAATCATGGCACAAACACAGTGGATACTCAATAATATTGAACATTAATATTTCTTTTACTCCAAATAAAGAAATGAATGAACTTCTGAATAAGGGAATGCTTATAGCAGAGCTTATTGTCAAAGAAACAAAACCTAAGATTGACCTGTGGCTGAGTTTTTCATAAGCATGGTAGAAATTCTTAAATTGTTGAAAAAGTTTAATGTACACTCAGAATAAAGATAATAAAGTCCTTGGCATCTTGTTTATTAAAGGTCATCCTGGCCCTTCTAATTCAATTCAGTGGGAAAACTACTAGAGAGAAAGATCTTCCAAGTGTCAACTACAAACAAATTGTAAAACTCTCTTGATTGCATAATGAAACGTTGTTCTTTTTTTTTTTTTAAGATTTTATTTATTTATTTAACAGATAGAAATCACAAGTAGGCAGAAAGGCAGGCAAAGAAAGAGAGCACGGAGGAAACAGGCTCCCTGGCTGAGCAGAGAGCCCGATGTGGGGCTTGGTCCCAGGACCCTGAGATCATGACCCGAGCCGAAGGCAGAGGCTTTAACCCACTGAGCCACCCAGGCGCCCCATGAAATGTTGTTCTTATACTAAACAGATGATCATGAGTAAAGGGTTATACCGTTATTCCAGAAGCCAGAGCACAATCATTTTTCAAAAGCCATAGCCTAGCTTGGAATATCATATACATAGTACATAAGACTCTGTTATCAACTCAGAGCTCTAAAGAATTGTGAAAATATGCACATTAAACAAATAATTAGGAATAGTACCTGAAAAGAACACTCTTATTCTGTGACAATAATTTTTCATTAGACATATAATAAATACCAATCATACAATGTTCTCTATATGGAAGTATAAAAAAATTCACATACCTAAAAAATATTTAAAGGGCTTATAAATTGTCAAATTCCTGGTACTCAACCTCACAAGACTAATTTGTTCTCCACTGGTCTAAGAGGCATAAACTATAGCATAAAGAATATATATATATATACACACACACATATATACATGTATATATGTGCATATGTGCATATATTTATATTTTAAAAATAAATATATTTAAATATATACATTTAAATTATGAATATTTATTTTAATCATATATATTTACACTTATTTTCTCTAATTCATTTACAAACATATTTACTAAACACATAAAGTACCAAGGTCCAGATCCAACCAAGAAGATCATGCTACCAAGGCTTAAGAAAGAGAAGGTATCTAAATGTTTAATAAAGTGTAAAACACTAGAGATTTGTACACATGTACATATATAGCTAGGCAGTTGATTTCACTTAATTCCCACAAGACTTATGAAATGTATTTTACAAATGGAGAATCTGAAGCACAGAGAGATCTAGTAACTTATGTAGCTTGTATATATGGTAGATAGATCATATATATGTATATACATATATATATATAGCATCAGTATATACATATATAGAGAGAGAGAGCATGAAGAGAGCATCAGTACAATATTATTTCTACAAAATTTAAAATCTTTTTAGATAACAAATTGTTAAATTGGTAAGAAGGACAGAGATTGTGTGTGCACATGCATATGAGAAAGTAACTTGAAATAGGAAAGAAAATTTGAGAATATTAGTTCCAGTCCCCTTCATGTTACAGAAGAGAAAACTAAAGTAAACAAGTTACGGACATATGCTCTCTTTGTGCGCCTACCGCTTAGCCTACCGCTGGTACTGTACATGGGTGGGTTTTCACTGTGTTTCTGCATAAAGCTCCTGAAAGTTAATTCACTAGAATAAGTGTCAGGCTTAAAAGAGCCAAAATCAGGGACGCCTGGGTGGCTCAGTTGGTTGAGCCTCTGCCTTTGGCTCAGGTTGTGATCCCAGGGTCCTGGGATCGAGTCCTACATCGGGCTCCTTGCTCCATGGGGAGTCTGCTTCTCTCTCTGCCTCTACCTGCTTGTGTGCATGCTCTCTCTCTCTCTCTCTAACAAATAAATAAATAAAATCTTTAAAAAAAAAAAAAGAGCCAAAACCATTCAGTAGAGGGAGCAGAAAAGTTGAAAGAATACATCATTAACCGATTCACTTTTCTCTGGTTGTCCAGTGAGCAAATCTCGAAGGGAAATTACCAGATCAGGAAAGAGAAGCATGTTAAATAGAAACCCTGGTATAAAGTTACAGAAACACTTTGAAGACTCTTGTAAAACCCAAGAATAGAGATCTATGGCATTTTAAAATGAAATGTAAGCTCTACCTAATACTGTCCTTGTTCTCATGTATAACTGCTCCCTACTAAAAATAAACACACAAATAAGTAAATGAATGGATGCAAACTGTAACTCAGTTTCTTTGCTATAGATCTTGTTCTCTGCTTTCTCTCTCCTCTCTCTGCTTTGCTCCAAGTTCCCTTCCCGGGAAGAAAGTTCTAACCCTATTACTTTTATTGTTATTTATTTATGTACCTATTTATTTCAAGTACACCATCCTTTTCCTTGAAACTAGTTAGGAAGGTCTATTGTTTTATGATGGAGAGTTACAGAAAAAGGAAAGTACACAAGAAAAATCCAAGAAATGTCTGTTACAAGGAAGTTAGTGGGACAGTCTGATGAAGACATGTCTTCATAGAAAACAGATCAGACATAAGTTAGGTAGTTTGCAAGATTTTTCCACATAGAGAGAGAGAGAGAACAATTATATATATATATATATATATATATATATATACACACACATACATATACATATGTATGTGTATACACACACACATATATATCCATCAAAAATATTGACCAGAAGCATATATATATATGTGTATATATGTATATATATATATACACACACATACACACATGCCTGCACACCCCTGTTTATATATTTGTGGCAGTAGGACACTATCTGTGTCTGATAGTGGCTTGACTCTGTATTACAGAGTCTGTGGCTTGACTCTGTATTACAAAAATACTCTGTATTTCTTCTTGGTACTGCCCTATTGTACTTACTTGCTTGTGGGGTTTTTTTCTTTCTATTTTCATAACAAAGTGGCCTGTGAAATGCTGAATAAACCATAAAAAATGAAGGATTTTTTTCCATTTTGAAGCTAGACTACACAGCAGAGTAAGAGTCACCTTTTCAGCAAGCACAGTGAGGGTATGATTATCCCATTTGGAGAAATGGGGAAATAATGACCCAACTAGGCTTGCGAGTAAACTAAAACCTGGGGAAAGGGTGCTGAGGAGGTAGTGGTGGTTATGGATCCCATCTTCCGCACGGTGTTATGAGGTATAGGATGTCACGTCATGTCTCCAGTGCACAGAACCAAACACTCCCTGAAACTGAAAGATGTCTGTCTAGTTAAAGTTCTGGTTTGGATTTGTAAACTGCCAGGGATGAGGATTGAAGATATTCATATTCTCAAAAAAAAAAAAAAGATATTCATCTTCTCTCATTTCCCCAAGCCACTAAAGAACAGAGAAATAAGCCCTCGTGCTAGGGTCAGCGAATGTTGTCATTCCTTCTCTCGTGTGTGCTAACATCACCTTGTTCCCAGACCAGGACCCAACACCCAAAAGGCTACAACTTACCAATTAGAACAAAGAAAGAATGAGAAAAATCAGCATCAGTCAAAAGGTAGTCAGAACGAGAAACAGAGTGAACTACATTTTAGAAAGTTTAATGGATAAAGTTAAAAGCAAGAAAATACATGAGGCAGCAAAATGTTATTTGCGCAAAGACTCAATATGCCAAATCAATCATTAACATTTCCACACTCTTCATGCAACTAGAGAAATCCCATTCTTTACCAGGTAATATATTCCTATTTACACTCACACAGTCTTACTGCGGATTATGACAAAATATTGGTTCATCCTTTTTGAGCAAGGGATGTGTCCTTTACTTCTTTCCCATTCCCCAGAATACCAGGTCCACAGCCTGTGTGTAATAAATGCTTTCTGATTGACAGGTTTGGAGGACTCCATCAGCCTGGACCTATAGATTACGTGGCAGGCTACACAGACATTTGAGAGTACAGTCAAGGGTGGTTGAAAAATCAATAGGAAAACTGGCACTTCCATTAGGAAATAAACAAACAAATAAAAAATACTGCTACGCTCTTTTAGAGTTGAAGTCCAAAGCTCTAGCATCCTGGGAAATTATTTTTTGGTTTGTTTACCGAAGAGACAATGTTAATGAGGATGCTGTCAGCACGTGGTTTGCTCAGTTTTTGTTTTGTTTTCTTCCTCATTCGAGGCTGGTTGATAACACATGAACTCTATCTCGGGAAAACTGAAAGAGAAGAAGAAGAAAAAGAAGAAGGAGGAGGAGGAGGAGGAGGAAGAAGAAGAAGAAAAAGAAGAAGAAGAAGAAGAAGGGGAAGGGGAAGAGGAAGGAGAAGGAGAAGGGGAAGGGGAAGAGGAAGGAGAAGGAGAAGGGGAAGGGGAAGAGGAAGAGGAAGAAGAAGAAGAAGAAGAAGGAGGAGGAGGAGGAGGAGGGGGAGGAGAAGGAGGAAGAAGAAGAAGAAAAAGAAGAAGAAGAAGAAGAAGAAGGAGAAGGAGAAGGAGAAGAAGAAACCAGAGACATTTCCTAATATCTCCTCATTAACCAAAACGTTGAAATGACCTGGGCTGCTATTAAGACCTGCGGGTCTTGAAATTTTTTTATGTTTAGCTTGAAGGAGGAAAGAAGACAAAGGACAAGAATCCAATTTTTTTTAAAGATTTTATTTATTTATTTGACAGACAGAGATCACAAGTAGGCAGAGAGGCAGGCAGAGAGAGAGGAAGGGAAGCAGGCTCCCTGCTGAGCAGAGAACCCAGGACCTGAGCGGAAGGCAGAGGCTTTAACCCAAAGAGCCACCCAAGTGCCCCAAGGATCCAATGTTCTTACTGAGTTGGCCACAGCACCCACTGCTCACATGTGCTGGGCTTTGCTGTCTATGAACATTCAAAAGTACTTTAATGTCTGATGGCTGAGAGACTTAACATCAACTGTCGGTTTCCATATGAATTTTCAGAACTCCTTTAATAAGCACTCAGATAAGCACCCAGAGCTCTTGGAACTGGCTCTAGGAGCCCTTCTTTACATCCTGCATTGCGGCTCCTACTCTATTCTCATTTACTGTGTTTGTCAATCCACAAGCCTTGAGTACTCCTTGGACATTCCACTTTCTCCTCAGTGATTACAGCAGATCCCCTCAGGTTGCCCTTGGTTCATCTACTGCCACTGAAGAATCTCAGAAATGATGGCTCCTCCCACATGATTTCTGAGAAAGGAATCCTCTATCCAACTAATTAAAAACTCAGATGTCAGCTGATTTTGTTGGTCTCCTCCCAGAGCAGGGAATACCAATGCAGCTGGATTTCTTGACAGCTGTAAACACGGTACACACCCTGGATCAGACCCCAGGTGCCTTCTCTCCATGTGCTCTGTGTTGCTGAGGATTAAAATCATCATACCGAAACCATCATGATTTCTCCCAGGAAATCGTCATCAGTTGTATTTTTTTCTAGTGAAACAAGACTTTAAAATAATCACTTTAATCTTTTTTATTGGTAAGTGTTTTTATTCAACTCTCTTAGTTACCTCAATATTTAAGTGCAAAGAATTACAAAAAGCAATTTTCCTCATATATAGTCTTTTAATAATCTTCTTTAAAGAAAGGTTTTTCAGTCTAATCCTGTCCTCATCCCTGATACTACTATTGACTCTACCCCGGGGATATTTCGTCCTGGCAACAGTATACTGGCAGTCTCCTTTTTTGAATAAGTAAAAAACTGTTTTGTGATTGAACTACTGTTAAGAGTTCTCTCTGTTATAAGATGGTTATACAGGATGTATAAGAAAGACAAAGCTTTTCTCCTCTAAGAACATGTCATTTATGAAAATCTGTGGTACTGTGAAAAAAAAACTTTCAAACCCTACATTTTAAATTCTAGTTATCTTTTAAACAATGCTTTCTCCATTTTATGCAGTACCAGAACTCCCCCCATGACTATTTCCCTGTCTTTTAATTTTATACTCATAATGATAAACAATTCTTAGGAATAAGAAATTGTAATTTTCTAATTCAAAATAAAATCAGATTTTTGTATTTGAAGAATGCTTGAAGCCCAAGGAAAATTAGTTTGTATTCATTAGTTTATTATAAAAATATTCAACAGGTGTGACCAACTAATAATGGAAATACTAGTGCACAAAATATTTGCCATTAATTTTGCTGTCCTTTGCACACAACTTTATCATAACTATTGCAAACACAGAAAGCCTTCAAAGTGATGGATTAATGAATAATAAAAGAGCTAGATGGATAAAGTAATATAGCCAGTAAGATGAGTAAGAGATCTGATTTGTAAGTTGGAGATACAACTCTTGGATAATAAAAAGCTGACTGTAATTGTTAGATGGAGTTTAGATGTATGCTAAATCCACTTCATAATTATATTAGAAAGTGTAATTTCAAAATTATATCTCTATCAGTTCAAGGTCATGGTCTATTTAATTATAGCAATCCTTATTTTAAGTGCTAATTCAATAAATAAAAGTGTATAAAGCTGGGAAATTGTACTGCCAAGAGTATATGATTAAATCTAAACCGCTAAAATAATGTAATTGAAAATGATAACCATTTCTTTCATTTAACTAAGATGACCTAACAGAGCCTGAATGATTTATGTATGTTCAGAGATGGTTAGAATTATAAATTCACAGGATGGGGCACCTAATATTCTCTCTTGTCTCAGCTCATTCACCCGGTAGAAGACTAGCTGAAACTCACACTGAAACCTACTTAGAGCTCTAGTTTAGTGGTAGAGTGCCCACGCCACCCAGAGAAAAGTTTATGGAAAACTGAAGTTCAATTTAACTAAAAGCCAAAGAAAATATTTTTTCCTTTTGGGTTTCTTGTCATGTGATTCTTCAAAATCTACATCTTACATCCTTCCTTGTGGCATTTCCCTCAACTCAAAGTCTTGAAATTTCAGTGAATTCAATAGCTCTTACTGTTTTATCACGGTGGCTCGCTGGTGTGTGTGTGTGTGTGTGTGTGTGTGTCCGCGCAGGTGCGCAGGTGCGCATACGCGACGTGTGATGCGAGACAAGTAGTTAGCTTTCCATTCTTTAAAATCCTGGTGGATACTTCCGCCCAAACTTTTGCTATCTTGTACAAGTCCTACAATTCAACCAAACTGCGTTTTTGGCAGGTTTTCTCTTGACCTGTTTTTGCCCTCTTGCCCTTCCCTTTTCAGTTTCCTGATTCTTTTAAGTGTGAACGATTCACTTACCTCTTAGTTTTAGTTTTAGATTCACAGCTCTCCAGTACTCTAACATGTTCATAGATGACTCTGCCAAACTAACTACCCTCCTCTTCACATATAATGAAGCATCTCATGTTGCCCAAGATGTGTGTAATATCAGCTTGCTTACATATTAAAATGTAAGTTTAAGGTTATTATGCATAAGACTTGAAGGAACACATTAAATGAAATTGCCTGAAGAATATTTCTTAACTCAAATGTGTTTGTTTTGAAATTAATTAGATTGTAGTTAACTTTACAAAATAAGGGGAAAAGTCATATATTTAGTAAGAAAGCAAAATTAATTTGGGGATTTTAAAATTTGATTGTAAGCCAATTATAATTCCTGTTTTGTTTTTTTATGACACATTGTCTATTTTATCTAGGCATGATTTAGGAGTTAGTACGACCAAACTTTTTTGGCACCAAAATTTTCTTTTAGCCTCTAGGTCCTACCTGTCATTTTAAAAAACACACTTGCTATAACCTTTATGTTGGCTCATTTCCCAGACCCATGTATCCTCTCTACATCCCTACAGTTAATTACTTATGTTTTTTATTTGATGGTTATCTCTGCCAACTCCATTACTTATTGCTAATTCTGAAATGCTATGATATAAAGCATACATGTACCTTTCCCCAAGGTCACTGCTAGTATTGGATCTATTTGGCCAATAATGTATCTGGTAATTTTGGTGATGTTTTAAACAGATAATACTTCATGCTATTAAGGTTTTATTTGAGTAAACTTTGTCATTCAGTTTATGCTCCCTCTTTGGAATTTGCCATTATTTTATACTATTATGTTAAGAATTTTAACTCTTTGAAACATGCCAAATCAAGTACAAAATAAAATATTTGCCCTAAGAACCACAGTTGTGATTTTTTCTTCATACTTTTGCTACTTACCTTTAGTATTTGTTGCACATGTCCCCTTTTTTCTTGATTTACAGAAAGGAATAATTATATTTATCATGATTACAATATTATGTTTTATATACTCATGCTTTCCTTCAACTTTCCATTTTAGTCATCTAAAGATCCAATAGCTGGGTTCTGAAGCTTTCCCTTAGGACAAGCTAATTAAGTTTTTAAAATTTTATATACATATTTCCAAAGTAATTTTACCTAGTTATGTAAAGGCTGTATAGAGGCTATTCTGACTGTAATGTAAAGGCTATTCTCACTAATCCATAACCAAGACTGAGCGTTCTAGGGACAAAGATAATCCTCAAGTTCACCCTATCCTCATCCATACTTTCATACTGTCAAGTTATGTCTCTATTTGCAACATAAAAATGTATGTATCTGCATACATGTGTATGTATGCACATACCTATGTGTGTATTATGTATGTAAGCATCTGAAGGGGAAAAGGTGGTTCATAACCTCATTTGAAAAGACAATGAGAGAGATGAAGACAATCAAAGAAAAGGCATGGCACCTGAGTTCTGCCAGTGTCAGTGCTCTGGTTTTGAGTGCTGCTGGTAAAAATTGTTTTCATGAGTGTTCATATGAGATTGAATGTCGGAACAATCTCCTTTAAATCTCAGGTAAATGGGCCACCTGGGTGGCTCAGTGGGTTAAGCCTCTGCCTTTGGCTCAGGTCATAATCTCAGAATCCTGGGATTGAGCCCTGGATCGGGCTCTCTGTTCAATGGGGAGCCTGCTTCCCCCCTCCTCTCTGTCTGCCTCTCTGCCTCTTGTGATCTCTGTCTGTCAAATAAATAAATAAAATCTTTAAAAAGAAATAAATAAACCTCAGGTAACGATTTTGGACCTAATTTTTGTGTCCCCCCCCATTCATATTTTGACACTCCAATCCCCCTGTAATTATATTTGGAGATAAGGCCTTCACAGAGGTAATTATGGTTAATGAGGTCATAAGGACGGGGGCCCTGATCTGATCAGATCTCTGTTCTTATAAGAAGAGAAACCAGAAAGCTTGCCTGTTCTCTTTCTTTATACCAAGTGAGGGTACAGAAAGAAGGTGGTTGGTCTTCTGACAACCAGGAAGAGGGCTCTCATCAGGAACTGAAACAGTGGTACCTTGATCTGAGACTTCCCAGCTCCACAACTGTGAGAAGTAAATTTCTGTTAAGCCACCTAATCTATGGTATCTTTGTTACAGCAGCCGGGGCTGACTGAGACAGAAACAAATTAAAGAACGCATTTGGGAAAGGGGGTCCTGATTTTGTTTCCGGAATGGATCACAGCTTGAGCCCAGGGCAGAGGACTGAAAGGGTATAATGGTATCTGGCACTCCAGGGGGTGTACCACAGGGGGTCACAGGAGCTAGAAGCAGCTGAGAAGCCATGCTCTTTTCATCAAGGCTCTTGCCCAGGAAACAACGAGTCTCACTCTGCTCTATATGCTGTAGGCAGCAAAACTTAATGGGTAGACCAGGGAAGCAGAAGTCCAACTGACACACTCCTCTCCCCAAAGGCTGCTAAGAGAAGGTGAGGAAAAAGTCTCTGAAGCAATGGAATTATGAGATAAGAAGTTCCCACTATGTGAAGATTCATTCACTTATGCTGACGTTACTTCTAATAATGTCTGAATGAAATTGAATTCTACGATGTTCTTAATTTGCCCCTTCAAATATGTACAGTTGATTGACATACCATCTTTCAAGGTTATTAGATAAAGACCTCACTTTTTTAATCATCTGGACTTGAAAACTGCAGTTAAATCAATTTACTTGTAGACTAAGTTCTCCTCCACCACTAAGATTCAATAGCTGACACTCTCTGGAGAAACGGTAATAAAGTTTTAATGTAAATGCATTTTAAATTGGGTATTGATAATTTTAAGATAATTTCAAACAATGTTTAATATAATGCACACTTGGGGCTTCTAAATATATTTTGCATACTCTGTCAAATAAATGCTCCAGTAATTCTCTTTTTAAAGAACATAGAATTGTTTTTTACTTCTTTGCTTGCCCCCTTTTCATTTTACCTCCCCTTCTCTTCAGCTCATATAAACTTTCCCAACTGTCACGTAGGTTGATTTTCATATTATTTTTCTCCAAGCTTATGTAATCATTCATAAATATATGGCCATATATTTATATACCATGTACACATACCATGCATGTATTGTGTGAGTATCATGAGGATAAAAGATTGCATACTTGAAAATCTTGATGCTTTTCCTTTTAAGATGAGAACACACTTATATAAAGTATTAAAATTAGTTTTTTCTACTTAACAATCCTTATAGATATGTCTGATTAAATGGAGGTTTCAAAATTATTATTTTTAAAATGGTTTTATAATACGACAGCTTATAGCTTTGTCATATTTTTGTAAATTATTCATGTGCTTTGGACATTGTAATTTTTACTTTTTTTTTTTTTGCCAATAAAAACAATGCTTCAGTAAACACCCTTGTATCTATATTCCCTCCTGGTTTTATTTTTCTGAGAGTAGTACGTTTGTTAAAAAAGGGTTCGCTTTGTTGAAAGATATTTACAATTTTAATTTTATGGGTAATAATAAATTGTTTTTCGGTCACCAACTATTGCTAGTAGCACCAATGAAATGTATGAGTATTCTTTTCTCTAAGCCCTGGTAGAAATAAGATATATTGAGTCTTCTTTTATCTTTAGGAAAAAAATATATAACAACTAATAGTGATGTTGGTCATAGTTTTACATATATTTATCATGTTTTGATTGAATTTTCTGTGGAAAGCTTTCTTATAAGCATTGATCATTTTTCTCTTAGAGTGTTGTGCTTCTCTTATCAATTCATAAAAGCCCATTGCTCATTAAAACTATGAACCTCCTCTGACAATATTTCTGTAGATTACTACAATTAAATATATATACATGTTACATTTTACAATACTGTATTTACAAGACAGAACCCGAAGCATTTTAACACATTAAATGAAAAACATTAGCATATTTTCTGATAGCTATAATCGATGTAATTAGATTTTAGTACGGGTAAGTAAAATTTAAGAAAATTTTAAGAAAATCAGATTGTCAGATAAACTGAGCCACTACTGGTCATTAATGTATGAATCTTCTCTTTTATAATTTTATTCTTCATGAGGGAAAAATAATAACAAACAGAACATTCCACTGGTATGTCTATAGACACTTAGTTTGCTTCCATATCTTGATTATTGGAAATAATGCTGCAATAAACATAAGGGTGCACATATCTTTTCAAATGGAATTTAGTGAAAAACAAAAATAGCATATGATCCATAATTTTACTACTGGGTATTTACCCAAAGAAGATGAAAACACTAATTTCAAAAAGATATACTGCTAAAACAATTTAAAGAAAATATTTTAAATTCCTTGCTGGCCTGGCAAGAAAGAAGGGAGATTCTCAGAGATCTAACAAAATAAGAAAGCCAGAGTCCAGAAAGGGGAGTGTCCAGGCAAGTACCTCCCTCTTCCCAGTAACTTAAACTTTAGAACATAATGGAACACTTTTGGGGCTAGACAAAGTCTGAGGAACCCAAAAGTTGGGAACCTAATCCGAGAGCTCTTGAGTGAAACTGAACCCCAAATTTGATATGAACAGTTTAAAATAGGAAAAAAATATCTGCTTTGCCAAGGGAGAGGAAAACTTGTTTAACTTAGATCTTAGCTCTGGATGGTAGGAGGAAAAGGTTTCCCTTAAAAATTCCCATCCAAAAAATGATGTCCATGGAGAAAAGTAAAAAATAAAAAAATAAAAATTTTAAATTAAAAATTAAAAAAACCCTGCATTTAGAGTTAGGACATTTAATATTAAATCATATGATTATTTAGTGTGATTTTATGTTTGCTTTAAAATATCCACAAGTCTCAGGTTACTCATCTCTCACATAAGAAAAATACTTTCTTTTTTTTTTTTTAAGATTTTATTTATTTATTTGACAGACAGAGATCACAAGCAGGCAGAGAGGCAGGCAGAGAGAGAGGGGGGAAGCAGGCTCCCTGCTAAGCAGAGAGCCCGATGCGGGGCTCGATCCCAGGACCCAGAGATCATGACCTGAGCCCAAGGCAGAGGCTCAACCCACTGAGCCACCCAGGTACCCAGAAAAATATTTTCTTTCTCATTAATTTCAAGTTACAAAGAAGCTATTTACTTCAAGTCCTGAGCAAGATTTTACAGATACAATGCTGACTCTACAGCAAACTATTCAAATGTAAAATTATATGAGTATTCATAGACTATATCTAATTAGAATCACTATTTCCATTTTTAATTCATGGTAGTTATGCCTGTAATTTTTGTAATTTTTATTTTTACATAATTTCAAACTTAGAAAAAATTCACTAGAGTAGCACAAAGAACACCGGTTTATTCCTTACTGGGATTGACCACTTGTTAACATTTTAATCCATTAAGTATCTGTCTCTCTCTCTCTCTCTCTCTCCCCCATCCTCTCCTGCCCTCACTCTAATTATCAAAATTCAAAAATTTAGCCTTAACATGAGGCTACTACCTAATGCATAGTTCAAGGTAAATTTTTTTCAATTGTGTTTAATGGCTATTTTGTCCCTGTCCAGAACGTGCTTTATGTATATGTACATGTATATATATAATTTTATATGTATAAATATATATATGTAATTTTTTGTATTGACATTTAAGAGAGCGCAGCCATATTTTGTAGAATAAGTCCTCAATTTAAGTTTGTCTTTTGTTTCATCATGATTTGGTTCAGGTTATCAATTTTTTTAAATATTTTATTTATTTATTTGACAGACAGATCATAAGCAGGCAGAGAGGCAGGCAGAGGTGGGCGGGGAGCAGGCTCTCTGCTGACCAGAGAGCCCAATGCAGGGCTCGATCCCAGGACCCTGAGATCATGACCTGAGCCAAAGGCGGAGGCTTAACCCACTGAGCCACCCAGGCGCCTCCAGGTTATCAATTTTAAAGGAAATGCCACAGAAATTATGTATCTTTTATATGCATCAAACACATCGGGCCATACATAACTTTAGCTTGTTCTAGTATTGATAGTGTTAACATTAATCACCTGGACAAGGTAATATCTCCTAGGTTTCTCCACATTAAGATGTCTGTTTCCTCTCTGTAATTAATAAATAATTTGTAGGGAGATACTTTGACACCACAAAAATATTCTGTTCCTCACCATATTTTCACTCATTAATATTAGCATCTGTTGCTTATTCTTGCCAGTATCAATTAGAACTGAGATGATAATAAAATATATTTTCTAACTCCATCATTTCTCTTAAAATGTATTCATTATCATGTTACTAGAATGATTTATTCATTTCCCCATTCATTTACATATCCATTTCTTTACTTTTATCAGTACAGACTATAGCATTCTTATTTTACTTTGTTCAATGGGTGGTAACATGATCTCATTATGTAATTGTTCCAGCAAGCCCATGTTTGGCTAGGGAGAGCCCACTCAAGCAGATTCTATGTCCTCAGACATGTTGCCAGCACTTCTTGAGCACTTTTTATTTTCTGGCATAATTGCAACATACTCTGTTTCAGGATCATCTTATATTTTTCCTGCTCTAGTCCAGGATTCAGCCATTTCCCTGAGAAGCCCTATTGCTTTAAGTGAACACTGGGTGTGCTCAGTGCTATTGGTATGTCGTCCTTTTTAAGCCTCTTAAGGAAGCAGAATTTGGAAATTATTCACACACACATCAATATTAGATAGATACAGATATAGATTATATAGATATGGGTAAATATTTACTTTGTGTTCATAAATTCATCTTAGTACCTCCAATTCCAGTCCAGCGGCCCTGGATTAATTCTAGCCTTCCCTCTTTGTAACATTCTTCTTCAACAAGAAGGAACTTGGCTTCCGTTATTCTCAATATATTGTAGTTACATACTTATGTATTCAATTACAGAATACATAATAAAATCGTGTTATGAAAATTGCTAACTCTCACCAGTACAAATTTAAAAAAAAGTCTTCATAATTAGATTAGTTCTGTTTTGTCCCCATCAGTGTAGTCATGATTTATTGAAAATAAAGTTGAGTATTTTTGTTTGGAAACCATTTTATTATTTTACATCCATAGTTGTTGGTTTTATTTAGTTTCCTGAAGAGTAAAAATTTAAGAATGTTTAATGTATTAAGAGCTATTAGTTTTTTATCTAATCCATATATGCAAGTATTTTTTTCTTTTCCTTTTTTGCCTTTGATGATGATGCTTCATTGCCATGCAAAACATTATTATCAGCTTTAATATTATTATTATATAACAATATAATAATACATAGATAATATATAGATAATAAAATATTAGTCCTTACTTGAATTGCATCTGGATTTGAGTCATTGTTAGAAAACCTTTCCAATATGCAGATTATAGAGTGAATTCCCCCATTTTTCCTCTAGTGCTTGTACAGTGTTATCCTTTGCATATAGTTCTCCGATCATCTTGAGGTTTATTCTTAGGTATGATGTTGACTATGAATCTAATTTTATCTTTTCCTGAACTGCTATTCAGTGGCCTCCATGTCATTTCTTTTTTTTTTTTTTAAAGATTTTATTTATTTATTAGTTAGAGAGAGAGAGTGAGCACAGGCAGACAGATAGGCAGGCAGAGGCAGAGGGAGAAGCAGGCTCCCCGCCGAGCAAGGAGCCCAATGTGGGACTCGATCCCAAGACGCTGGGATCATGACCTGAGCCGGAGGTAGCCGCTTAACCAACTGAGCCACCCAGGCGTCCCCTCCATGTCATTTCTTAAAATGTTTATTTTTGCCCTCATCATAAAAAATGCCATTTTTATTATATACCCAATTTTACATGTGTGACTGTATTTCTGAACTTATTTTTTTTGTATTCCACTAGTCTGTATGTCCATATCTGTCAAGTAGCCTACTGTTTTAATAACAAAGGCTTGGGGCACCTGGGTGGCTCAGTCGGTTAAGCAACTGCCTTCCGCTCTGGTCCTCAACTCGGGGTCCTGGGATCAAGACCTGGACTGGGCTCCCTGCTCAGTTGGGAGTCTGCTTCTCCTCTGCTCCTCTCCCTGCTCGTGCTCTCTCCCTCTTGCTCATTCTCTCTCTCTCTCAGAGAAATAAATAAAATCTTAAAAAATAAATAACACATGCTTTATGTTATATCCTGATACTTTGTAAGCTTAATCCCTACTGGTAGCTTTTACTGTTTAGTGTCTTTCTGGCTCTTCTTGAATGTTTATGTGTCTATAGTACTAAATCCACAAAAAAGACTTTCAGGGCGGCGGCACAGATAAAGCTCCAAGCCTATGGAAAGTAGATTTGGTATTAGAGCATACATTTAGGAAAAACAGCCCCAACCTCTCACAGGAGCTTGAACCCTACCTCGGTGTCAGGCAGGGAAGGAGAATCATGGCTGCTGAGCCATGGTCCAGGATTGCGATGTGGCCGCATAAAGTCCCCTCGGGTCGTGTATGCATGCATATGCTCACAGGAATGTGCTTGGCACTCTTCTCTCCCACCCACTAAGCTACCAGGAAGCGGTTTGAGAGTGAGTGAAAGGGAGCTTGGCACAAAGTGGCTAGTGAGACCAGTTGCGGAGTGTGATATTAAGTCACAAAATTTCATTTAAGACCCATTTTTCAGGCAGGAGCAAGGAAAAACCAGAAACTTCTTTCTTGTGCTTTAAGCTAAAACACCCCACTCAATACAGTTACCTTTAAAAAGGAGTCTCAGCTCAAAACACCGGCTTTAGCCTTCTGCTGAGTTAGGACATGAGGGAAGCATAGGTCAGGTCTTTTGTTACAGATCAAGCGCCAGTCTGTCAGCAAGTCTCTGACAGGGAAAAAAATCTCTAATTGAGATGTAAAAAAAGCTGTATGATAAAGAATGTAGCATTTCAAGGGCTTCCATGAATGAGAAAAATTCCTTCTTCAGATCTCTAAGATGAGGACTGTAGAGCCTTTTTCTTCTTTCAGGACACTTTACTTTAGACCTTGACCCTGTCCATCTGGTAAAAACCCTTTAGGATACACATCATGTCCGCAAAGCTCAGCAGGGCTGACCTATGAAAGAAAGGGGTCTGGCAAAAGTCCAGATACTGCTATGTGGATCTCTTCTATGATGTTGCTAGTGATACAATTGTAGAGTAAAATTAGAATCCAAAACAAGGGAGAGGAAACATTTGAACTCCTAAGCTTTTATCCCCTTCACTGACTAGCTATGGGGGTGGATCTGTTCCTCCTGTAGTTCTGAGATTTGGCTTAGCTCTGGTGGGCCCAGCTTCTTCAGGGCAAAACCATCTTCTTGGCCTGTGCAAGTTGGGCACCAAGGTATTGCTCTGCAAAAGAAATAAGATGCCACTCTTGCTGGTGTGTCTTAGGGGGTATGCTTCCCTGGTGACCCAGGAGGAGTTCTCTTCATCTACAGCATCTCATTCCATTATGAGACACAGTAGGGTCTAGGAGACGAGGGGTGCATGTCACTCAGATTCAGCTCAGAGGTGTTGGGCACGGCCTCCACACGTGTGCACACATGGCTTTAGAGCATGTGTGTTCCAACTCATTTTGCTTGTTTTCCTGTATTGGCACGGTCACATGGTCTTTCGTTGACAGTATTTCTCTCAATATCTATACTTAAAGCACCAGGAAGTCATAGCAAGAGTCTTGGAGGTGGGAAGCATGACTCCTTCATCCCAGGTCTTGAAGGGGACATCAGTTAGCCTTCCTTCCTTGCCCACCATTCCCTAGAAGATCTTACAAGGTATCTTCAAATCATTGTCACTCTTCTTTCTAATTATGTTAGAAGAATATGGATTTTTTTTTAAATTTTGGTCGTAAGGACCCAAAACTATTCTTAAAAAAATTGACTGAGAAAATGGCTTATTAGTGACCTTGTTCATTTTACCTCTGCAGTGTTTGTTCTTGAAAATGGAGGAAATATAAGATTTATTATCTACAGTGTTTTTTTAGTGTGTGTGTGTGTGTGTGTGTGTGTGTGTGTTGTTTTGTTTTTACCATTTGCTTGTATTTTGTCTTTATTCTTCAGGAAACAGATCAGTTATGTCCAATCCAATTATATCACAAAAAATTACTCAATCACAACCCGTCACAGCTACTGGGCCCTTTAAATTTTTATTAATCAGTCAGTTAGTTATAGTCTCATTTAACTTAGGTATTGAGAATGTTAATGCCTCCCATAAAATCATTCAGACATTTATTTGTACCTGGTAGTTATTATACCTTTACAATGGTAAAAGTTTTCTTCTCTGCTGTAGAAAAGTCACCAGGGAAATTGAACAAGCAATTATCTTAAAGATCAGTCCCATCCTGGAAACTCAGATGGAGTAGGTTAAAAAAAATTGCAAAAGCTTTTTAAAAATGTCATTATTTTCACTTTCCTCTTTTTCTCTTCTAAAGCAACTAGTATTTTCTCATCATCCACACTGGCTTTTTAAAATTTAAATAGTTTACTAAATAGTTTTTATTAAATTACTATGAGACAATAGTGACCATGTCTTCATGGTCATGAAGCATCAACCAAACAAAAAATTAATCTACTAACCAAAACTTATTTAGTTGTCATATAAATTGGGTACATTCTGAGGTTCAGAAAACCAAGCAATACTAAACTCAGAATATTTTGGTCAAATAATTGTTTTATTGAACTTTTAAAACAGTTATCACATTTCGTCATGACCAGAAGCCATATGGGCTGATTGGGTAAGCTTCGTAAAAACAAGACTCATATCTTGTTTTTCTAAAAATGTGTTCAATTTGTGTTTTGGTCTCCAGTTTCTTCAACACGGTGCAACAAACATAGCAGGCAATTAAAAGATTCTCAATTCCTTGAGTTAAATTCTAGCACAGTAGGTAACTTATTGTTTTTTAAGATTTATTTATTTATTTGAGAGAGAGAGAGAGAGAACATGAGCAGGGAGAGGGGCAGAGGGAGAGAGAATCCCAAGCAGATAATTTGCTGAATGCAAAGCCCCATGTGAGGCTTGGTCCCATGATGCTGAGATCACGACCTGAGCCAAAACCAAGTGTCCAACGCTTAACCAAATGAGTCACGCAGGTACCCTCACAGTAGGTAACTTTTTATCAGCATAGACTTGAAGACAATGTTTTCTTTGACTTTGAACAACTGTAATATACTAGGGAATAATTTATGATGACAGTATAGTCGTGTCCTAAACTGTCTTGGGAATGCCAGCATCCCCCCAAAAATGTGAACAGGTAAGCACAAAAATATTAAGTCCATTTAAATATTAAAATAAGGAAGCTTCTGAGACCTGCAGTAAAGAAACCACCATATTTAACACTAATTTTCTAAACTTTTTTCAATAAAATTTTATTGAACCCCCTTAGTACAAGGCCATTTCAGAACAAAGTTTGGGAAATGAAATTAGTAATTATTCTAATGACAAATAATATCATCAGAATTTTCTTTAATTATGTGTACTAATAATCACCCCCCCCACCACCATGCTAAGAAACTAGTCATGGCAAACCCAGATCGAATATTAATTTGGAAAGTCCCCAGAATAAAAGTAGCCAGAGCTACATAAATTCACGATTGATGCTTATAGATTTATAAGGAATCAGTAGAACAAAATGCAAACACTTGAGACAATCCTCCAATTCTGGTATTTATATTACTTAAAAATTTTCACCATGACAACTGATCATACAACCTATAAAGTGTTTGTGGCTATGAAATTAGTTGAACTTAAATGGAGAAGATATCAAATAAAAGGGGAAGATAAAAATACAAGCAAATAAAGAAAAGGAAAATATAGATAATAAAGAAATGCAACAGTGGCTATGAAGAAATTGATGAGGTAAGTGTCAAAAATGGCATCAGATTTTGAAAACAGAATAGGAGAGGTGAGAGGGAGACTAAGAACCAACTGAGCAGTAAACAGGCTTGATGGTAGTAAATGTTCTCTGGTTTTGAAAATGTATATAAAAATAAATAAGATAGAGATAAGACATTAAACAAAGAAGTCAATAGAATTTACTATTCCAGATTGTTCCTCCCGTCTACTCTGCAAAGCATAGTTCAGTGGCAAACAAATATTTCAATTACAGTTCGGGTCTGAATGAAGGATCCTCAAGGTGGCATGACTTGGAGCCAAATGCAAAA
This sequence comes from Taxidea taxus jeffersonii, assembly GCA_003697995.1. Lineage (NCBI taxonomy): Eukaryota > Metazoa > Chordata > Mammalia > Carnivora > Mustelidae > Taxidea > Taxidea taxus. The sequence goes on along the minus strand of ML107158.1, from coordinate 683,933 downwards.
GTGCTTTCTGAAGCCTCACTTCTTCATCTGAAAATATGGGATTAATAATAGCATCTTCTATAAAAAATAAAAAATGCAATAATTAAATGCCATAGTTTGTTAAAAATCAGCAGTGTGTCTGCCAAATTGTGTAAATTGTTTTATTATTACTGCAAAATTGTTTTATTTTCTCAAATATTGAGCATTATTATAAAAAACTTGAGCTTAAACTTTTTAATTGATAACTGACAATCTTTCTTTTTTAAGATTTTTACTTATTTATTTGAGAGAGAGAGAGAGAACAGGGAGAGGAGCTGAGGGAGAGGGACAAACAGACTCCGCACTGAGCCCAATGTGGGGCTCAGTCCCAGGACCCGGAGAACATGACCTCAGCCAAAACCAAGAGTCAGTTGCTTAACGAACTGAGCCACCCAGACGTCCCAACAGCTGAGAATCTTGACTAGAGAAAGAAAAGAAGTGCTTCTTTTTAGTGACAGATTTGGAGAAAGCTAAAACAAGCAAATGGACTACAAAAGGTTGATAACCAGGGAATGACAATCGTAAGAGTCAACCAGCAGAGAAGATTGATGAACTGAGAAAGTGACCAGGAATTGGGCATGGATAGCAACAAGTGAGCTAGCTGCAGACTTTCTATCATGACTTACCTGCTGATGGGTCTTCAAGCTGTCTGCTCTGTCTTCCAGCTTTTGTGGAATGAGGTCCAGGATCAAGCAGAGAATGACTCAGCACAGGTTTCAAATTCAGGCAGACCTGTTTCAGGGCTCCACCTCCCCAACAACTGCATGACCCTTTACATCTCTGAACTTTAGTTCTTTTTCCCCTCCATTTTTTTTAGATGGGGATGATAATGACATACTTCACTGGAATTTTAGGAGTATCAGATTGACTCTTGCATGTGTAATGCTTAATAGTACCTAGCCATTGGTGGGTATCTAATGAATGCTATTTATTATTTCCTGGTTTATTGACATTATTCTATATATTTTTTGTTATTCCTTAAATAAATGTTTTCACTGATTGTTTAAATGGATATTTCACACACAAAAGAGAAAACTGGATATTGGAGAATTGATTGGCTGGAAAGATTATGTAACATGAACATATAGATAGGATATATACACACATATAATGCACATATATAATGCATATTCATATGCATATATGCATGTTATTTATACATATGTGTCTTCCATTATGTATACATATATGTCTTCTATTACACATTGTGTGTATATTTCTTAACCTAAACATTGTATGTTTTGTGAACTTCTTAGCTAAAGAATCAATATACTTCAAAAAATATACATTGAAAAGTTAATCTACAAAAGTGTTGGCAAAGAAATACATAAAACCAAACCTCTTAGAAATTCAAAGAGAAGCTGGCAAAAAAAAAAATCAATCATAGTAGGAAAAAATTATCTTTACTATAGCTGCCTTACATTACCTTGCAGGCTGTTTTATCTTAAAATTTGATTGGATGCCAATATTTTAAAATATGGGCAAAATTTCAGAGGACAACAATGAACTTTGCTGTGGGAACTACTAACCTCAAAAATGTAATGGCTTAGAACAACACAGATTTATGTCTTCCTCATACCCCTTGTCCAACAAGGGTTGGCAAGAGTTCCACTCATTGTAGTCCCTTAAGGATTGGGCTGAAGGAGGTTCAGACTTTTCCCATGCTTGCAAGATCACCATATTCAAAAGAATATATATATATTTTATATATATATATATTTATATATATATATTTTTATATATATATATTTCCCATGCTTGCAAGATCACCATATTCAAAAGAATATATATATTCTTTTGAATATATATACAATATATATAGAATATATATATATATAGAATATATATATAGAATATAGAAGTTTTAGCAATTAAATTTTTCACCTCAAAATGAAGGGCACACATCGCTTTCTCTAATATTTTTTTGTTCAAAGCAAGTCACCTGGGCACAACTAGTGACAAGTGGACAGGAAAGGCAATCTCAACACAAGCTCCAAATAAGGATAATCCAATAGCTACCATGTACCTCAACCAGAAAGCAAAATAATCTATTAAAATATAAATAAGAGTACAAGGATTAGAATAAAACAATAAAATCTAGTTAAATCTATAGATAAACTTGCATACAAATTAGAAAATACATGTTTATAGAAAGTCTATGTATTACACTATTGTACTTTTACAAAATCTGATAAGATGATTTACCATAAAGAAAATTTGAGAAATTATTAAAAAGATTTTATTTATTTTATTATTTGAATGAGGGAGAGCACATGAGAAAGGGGGGGTGGTTATAAGGAGAAGCAGACTGCTTGATGAGCAGGTATCCTGATGCAGGACTCAATTTCAGACACCAGGATCATGACCTGAGCTGAAGGCAGTCTCTTAACCAATACAGCCACCCAGGTGCCCCAAATTCAAGCAAATTTAATAGAAACATTACCAGCTGAGGGGGAAGAGTTAAAATGGCAGAGGAGTAGCAGGCTGAGATGACATCAGATAGCAGGAGTTCAGCTAGAAAGTTACCAAACCATTCCAAACACCTACAAATCCAACAACAGGAGATCGAAGAGAAGAAGAGGAGCAATTCTAGAAATAGAAAATTGACCACTTTCTGAAATGTAGGACCTGTGGAGAAGTGAATCCGAAGAGATGGGAAGATGGACTGTGTGGGGGAAGGGCCAGCTCCTAGCAAGTGGCTGAGCAATGGAGCACAAAATCAGAACTTTTAAAAGTCTACTCCACTGAGGGACATCACTCCAGAGGATAAGCGGGGGTGGAGCCATTGTGGGGACAGCATGGTCTCAGGTCCTGTGGGGTCACAGAAGGGTTGGGGGTGTCTGAGTGAAGTAGAGCTCGCAGGTATTACAGCTGGGAAGCCAGCTACAGAGACAGAGCGGAGGAGTGAGCTCACAGCTTGGGGTTACTTTAGACTGTAATCTGTGGCACAGTCAGACCATGGCTCTATGAGCAGGGAACCCACAAGTGGCAGATCTGGCAAGACCCCCCTGGAAGAGCACAGGGATCTGTGGGGTTTGGAGACTCCAGGCAGGGCTGTGTGCCAGAGACAGAAATGCTCAGTCACAGGCTGGGTGAGCTTGGAGCACTGCCAGAGGCCAGGGAGAAGGGACTGATTGAGTGCTTTTCTCTGAGGGGGCACTGAGGAGTGGGGCCCCGAGCTCTCGGCTCCTCGGGACTGGAGATTGGGAGGTCGCCATTTTCATTCCCATCTTCCAGAGCTCTACGGAAAGCATTCAGGGAATAAAAGCTCCCGAGAGTGAACTGGAGCAGATTGCTTAGCCTGGCCCCTGGCAAGGGCAGTGTAATTTCTCCTCTAGCAAAGACACTTGAAAATCACTACAATAGGACCCTCCCGCAGAAGATCAGCCAGAAATCCAGCCAAGACCAAGCTGACTGGTCAAGAACAGTGGAATTCCAGAGAAGGGGAAAGCAAAGCATGGAATTCATGGCTTCTCCCCATGATTTTTTAGTCTTGCGAAGTTAATTAATTCTTTTTACTTTTATTTTTTTCTTATTCTAATTTTTTTAACTTTTACTCTTTCCTCTTTTAACATTTTTTAACTAGTTTATCTTAACAATACCTTTCTTTAAAAAAATATTTTTGAACCTTTATTATTATAGTCATATTTTATCCTTCATTGTATCTAACTTTATCTTTTGTATACACATAGGGTTTGTTTTTCTAAGAAATTTTGGGATACAGCTTCTTCTAATAGATTAAAATATACTGTAAATCTAACACAGAGTTTATTCTAGTCTCCAGCCTGAGCAAATTCTCCCCGCTTTCATTTTCTTTCTTTTCCCAACCAACTTATCAATTCCTTTTTTAGAATTTTTTAAAAATTTTCATCTTTACACTCATATTCCATTCCTTCATAGTATTTACCCTTATTTGTGTGTGTGTGTGTGTGTGTATATATATATATATATTTTTTTCCCCCTTTCTTTAAACTTTTGGGAGGTAGTTTCTTCTAAGAGACCAAAATACTCCCAAAATCAAGTGGGTGGCCCTTGTTCTGATATCACCAGTCTAATATATACTTTTCTTTTTCCTTTTCTTTCTTTCTTTCTTTCTTTTTTTTTTTTTTTTTGAACTTCTATTTACCCCTTTTCTTCTCCCCATGATTTGGGGTCTTTTCTGATTTGGTTAATGCACATTTTTCTGGGGTCTTTGCCACCCTTTTAGTATTTTATTCTTTCATTCATATATTCTTGTCTGGATAAAATGACAAGGCAGAAAAGCTCACCACAAAAAAAAAGAACAAGAGGCAGTACCAAAGGCTAGGGACCTACTCAACATGGACATTGGTATTATGTCAGATCTAGAGTTCAGAATGATGATTATAAAGGTGCTAGCTGGGCTCAAAAAAGGCATAGAAGATATTAGAGAAACACTATCTGGAGAAATAAAAGCCATTTTTGAAGAAATAAAAGAACTAAAATCTAACCACTCTGAAATCAAAAAAGCTATTATGAGGTACAATCAAAAATAGAGGCTCTTACTGCTAGGATAAATGAGGCAGAAGAGAGAGTTAGTGATATAGAAGACCAAATGACAGAGAATAAAGAAGCTGAGCAAAAGAGAGACAAACAACTACTGAAACACGTGGGGAAAATTCGAGAGATAAGTGATACCATAAGATGAAATGATATTAAAATAATTGGGATTCCAGAAGAAGAAAGAGAGAGGGGACAGAAGGTATATTGGAGGGATTATTGTAGAGAGTTTCCCTAATATAGCAAAGGGAACAAGGGTCAAAATTCAGGAGGCACAGAGAATCCCCCTCAAAATCAATAAAAATAGGTCCACACCCCATATTCTAATAGTAAAACTTACAATTCTTAGTGACAAAGAGAAAATCCTGAAAACAGCCCCGGGCAAGAAGTCTGTAACATACAACGGTAAAAGTATTAGATTGGCAGCAGACTTATCCACAGAGACTTGGCAGACCAGAAAGAACTGGCATGATATGTTCAGACACTAAATGAGAAAAACATGCAACCAAGAATACTATATCCAGCTAGATTATTATTGAAAATAGAAGGAGAGATAAAAAGCTTCCAGGATAAACAAAAACTAAAAGAGTTTGTAAACACCAAACCAACTCTATAGGAAATATTGCAAGGGGTCCTCTAAGCAAAGAGAGACCCTAAAAGTAGTAAATCAGAAAGAAACAGATACAATATATAGTAACAGTCACCTTACAGGCAATACAATGGCACTAAATTCACGTCTCTCGATGGTTACCCTGAACGTAAATGGGCTAAAAACCCCAATCAAAAGACACAGGGTATCAGAATGGATACAAAAACAAGACCCATCAATATGCTATCTACAAGAAACTCATTTCAGACCCAAAGATACCTCCAGATTTAAAGTGAGGAGGTAGAAAACAATACCATGCTAATGGACATCAAAAGAAAGTGGGGATGGAAATTCTTATATCAGATAAATAAGATTATAAGCCAAGACTATAATAGGAGATGAGGAAGGACACTATACCATACTTAAAGGGTCTGTCCAACAAGAAGGTCTAACAGTTTTAAATATTTATGCCCCTAACATGGGTGCAGCCAACTACATAAACCAATTAATAACAAAATCAAAGAAACATATTGACAATAATACAATAGAAGTGGGGGACTTTAACAACCTCTTCACTGAAATGGACAGATCAAAAAGCAAAAGATCAACAAGGAAATAAAGGCCTTATATGACACACTGGACCAGATGGACATCACAGATATAATCAGAACATTCCATTCCAAAGCAACAGAATACACATTCTTCTTTAGTGCACATGGAACATTCTCCAGAATAGATCACATCCTGGGTCACAAATCAGGTCTCAACTGATATCAAAAGATTGGGGTCATTCCCTGCATATTTTCAGACCACAATGCTCTGAAGCTAGAACTCAATCACAAGAGGAAATTTGGAAAGAACTCAAATACATGGAGGGTAAAGAGCATCCTTCTAAAGAATGAATGGGTCAGCCAGGAAATTAAAGAAGAATTGAAAAAATTCATGGAAACAAATGATAATGAAAATACAACGGTTAAAAATCTGTGGGACACAGCAAAGGCAGTCCTGAGAGGAAAATATATAGCGATACAAGCCTTTCTCAAGAAACAAGAAAGGTCTCAAGGGCCCCTGGGTGGCTCAGTGGGTTAAAGTCTCTGCCTTTGGCTAGGGTCATGATCCCAGAGCATTCATGAAAGAAATTAAGGAAGACACAAAGAAATGGAAAACTGTTCCATGCTCATGGATTGGAAAAACAAATATTCTGAAAATGTCTATGCCACCTAAAGCAATCTACATGTTTAATGCAATCCCTATCAAAATGCCATCCATTTTTTTTAAAGAAATGGAACAAATAATCCTAAAATTTATATGGAACCAGAAAAAAACCTCGAATAGCCAGAGGAATGTTGAAAAAGAAAGCAAAGTTGGTGGCATCACAATTCCAGACTTCAAGCTCTATTACAAAGCTGTCATCATCAAAACAGTATGGTACTTGCACAAAAGCAGACACATAGATCAGTGGAGCAGAATAGAGAGCCCAGAAATAGACCCTCAACTCTGTGCTCAACTAATCTTTGACAAAGCAGGAAAGAATGTCCAATGGTAAAAAAACAGTCTCTTCAACAAATACTGTTGGGAAAATTGGACAGCCACATGCAGAAAAATGAAACTGGACCATTTCCTTACACCAAACACAAAATAGACTTCAAATGGATAAAAGACCTCAATGTGAAACAGGAATCCATTAAAATCCTTGAGAAGAACACAGGCAGAACCTGTGTCCTACCTTCTATCTCAGTCACAGCAACTTCTTCCTAGAAACATCACCAAAGGCAAGGGAAACAAAGGCAAAAATGAACTGTTATGACTGGCTAAGATCAAAAGCTTTTGCACAGCAGTCAACAAAACCAAAAACAGCTGACAGAATGGAAGAAGATATTTGCAAATGAAATATCAGATAAAGGTCTAGTATCCAAAATCTATAAAGAACTTATCAAACTCAACACCCAAAGAACAAATAATCCAATCAAGAAATGGGCAGAGGACATGAACAGACATTTCTGCAAAGAAGACATCCAGATGGCCAACAGACACATGAAAAAGTGCTCCACATCACTCGGCATCAGGGAAATACAAATCAAAACCACAAGGAGATACCACCTCACACCAGTCAGAATGGCTAAAATTAACAAGTCAGGGAAGGACCGATGCTGGTGAGGATGCAGAGAAAGGGGAACCCTCCTACACTGTTGGTGGGAATGCAAGCTGGTGCAGCCACTCTGGAAAACAACATGCAGTTTCCTCAAAAAGTTGAAAATAAAGCTACCCTATGACCCAGCAATCTCACTACTGGATATTTACTGTAAGGATAAAAATGTAGTGATCCAAAGGGGCACATGAACCTGAATTTTATAGTAGCAATGTCCACAATAGCCAAACTACAGAAAGAACGTAGATGTCCATCAATAGATGAATGGGTAAAGAAGATGTAGTATATATATACAATGGAATACTATGTAGCCATCAAAAGAAACGAAGTCTTGCCATTTGCAATGACATGAATGGTACTAGAGGGTATTATTCTTTTTTTTTTTTTAAGAGGGTATTATTCTGAGCAAAATAAGTCAATCAGAGAAAGACAATTATCACATGATCTCCCTGATATGAGGAAGTTGAGAGGCAAAGTGGGGGGCTTGCAGAGTAGGGAAGGAAAAAAATGAAACAAGATGGGATCAGGAGGGAGACAAACCATAAGAGACTCTTAATCTTACAAAACAAACTGAGGGCTGCTGGGGTTGGGTAGGGAGAGAGTGGTTGGATTATGGACATTGGGGAAGGTATGTGTTATGGTGAGTGTTGTGAAGTGAATAAAACTGGTGATTCACAGACCTTTACCCCTGGAGCCAATAATACAGTATATGTTATTAAAAAAAAAACCAAAAATCTTTTTACCACTCTGTAAGTAATTATCTAGTACTCAGTCACAGGGCCCTTCTACTGGTTCTGTCTTTTCAATGGCTTCATTACTGATTTAGAATAAATAGATAGATAAATAAATAAATAAATACATCAGCCATTCTCTGATCCTATCATCAAAATATTAAAAATTAATAATAAAAATAAAACCAGAAATGCAAAAATAAGAGAGAGAGCACTTATTGGTAATTACAAAAATAAAGTAAGCATAATGTGCTTTGGAGAGATAATTTGAAGAGGTATATATGCTCCTAATAATTTATAAAGAAGTTAATTGTTTAATATGCTTAGATTAAAAAAATTGTGTGGTAGCTGAAATAGCTTCTTAATGTCAAGTATGTGACATTTGAAATATATATAGTAATATATATATTACTGAAATATTACTATATATATAATACTGAAATACTGAAATATTACTATATACATTTGAAATATATATAGTAAATTTGTTTTTCTCACTAATTATAGGATATAATTAAAATGTTTTTAATCTAATAATTTTGTACATATATAGGTTATACTGGAGATAACCAGTCTTCCATCATACTTCTAATTCAAAGTTATTTGGAAAATTTTGTCAGTACTTTCTGAAAAGAGGCATTCATTTAATGTTTCTAAGAATAATGGAGAGTGATATAGATGTTTGTTTTATATTTTTTAATTTTTCAAAATTTGAGTATAGTTAACAAACAATGTTACATTTCACTTTAAATGAAAAGAGGGGCACCTGGGTGACTAAGTCTGTTGAGCACCTGCCTTCAGCTCAGGTCATGATCCCAGGGTTCCAGGATCAAGCCCCATATCAGACTCTGCTCAGCAGGGAGCCTGCTTCTCCCCCTGCTTGTGATCTCTCTCTTTGTCTAAATAAATAGTTTTCCAAAATGAATCTGGATAGAAAACATTTAATCAAATATAGCATGTTAATGTGTTTGCTTTAAAGCTATGCTTAAAAATGATTTCTGAATCTTCCCAGGTTATACAAGTCACACCTAGTTAAGGTTTGAGTTTAATGTGTTTAGACATGGTTTTCAATTCAATTCAACTTCAGAATGAAACTTCAATAAAAATGCCATTCATACGACCGTCTATTTTCATGTTCTGACTTTGCATTAAGCACTATTAAATAATGAATGCAGTATAGATAAATTCGTGAAATAGACAACCACTGCATGTTAATGTTCAAAGTTACTCAATAGTGCAACTGACAGCAATATGTTAACTTCTGACCCCACTCACTGTACTACTATATTAAAACAATTACTCAAAAAACAAAACAAAACAAAACAAAAAAACCCAGACAAAAAAAAAACAATTACTCCAAAATCAACCAATCACATTCCTCAGTCTCCTCTACATCCTGAATTACTTAATACTGTTGATGGCCTTCTCTGAAGAAAGGTGTTTCCTCTGTAATCCTCTGGCATATTGAAACCACATCTCCTCAGTCCCTTTCCATCTCTCTGAAAACCCTGTTTGTAACTGTTCCCTACAGGAGGGCCTTACCAAAAACACAGATTGATGACCCAATAAAGTTGTTAGACTTAGGAGATTTCATCCTTTAACTCTTTGACATTTTGTGAAATTTTATGAGCTCATCTACTTCCATTCAATAACTAGTTGTACAGGACTTACTGAAACACCAAAAGAACAAATCGCCATATTCTGGAAATATGACACTGGTAATGTTTTATTTCCACTAATTACTCCACCAGGAAAACAGAACATAGAAGAACAAATAAATAACAAAACAAAAATAAACAAAATAAATCATACATAATAGCTACAATACTAGGGGATAAAGGATTTTAAGCGTCTTCCAATCTCAAACAAAACCCATCTATATCCGCTGAGACTGGGATGTACTTGGACGACTTACTAATTAGAACTGAGGTCAATATGGACAGATAGTGAGTTGGTAAGAGAATTATAAAAACTGAGGTCTATGGATTAGAGGGCTTGAGAAGACTAATCATATAGGTACCAACAGAGAATAGTAAGGATTTTTACTTTTACTATAAGAAAAGAGAAGCAATTGGAGAGTTTTGCTAAGGAAAGTAACATAACGTCAGAGATGGAGGGGGAACAAGGAAGAACTGAGACAAGGAACCAGTAAGGAGTCTTAAAATATGAATTCTATAGGTGACTACAAAAATCTCTGACCTAACTACAGCATGACAATAAAGTCTTAGAAATACTGGCAAGTGTACATAATAAATAGTTTCTTGGTATTGCATTAAAATATGTGTTCTATTCATGTGTTGTTTCACTGAATCAACCTACACTTTTAACATATCCCACAAGATATACTTATGGTGAATATTTAAATATTAATCTTTAAATATTGATAATTATGATATTTAGTTAAATATTGATAATTATGATATTTAGTTAAATAGCATATTTATGTTAGTAGTAGTAACTACAAATTTTTCTGTGGTTTCTGATTTATGGTCCACATTGCTATAGCTTTCCTTGCTTATACCTTGTTTTTTGTGTTCTGTTTGTTTTAGTATTTAATTTGAAAACTAAATTAAATATAAAAGTAAAAATACTTTGAAGCTCATAACTAATTGAAATAAATGAACTTAGATGATTGGATGAATGAAGATAAAGAGGTAGATGGAGTTATCTTCTAATCTTTAATGGGACTTATAAATAGCAAAACAAATTTGTTTACTTTTCTTTTTGAAAGAAACCATATTTTCTAATTGTATACCAAAAGGAGCTAGAAAAAAATATTTAGTACCAACAAGAATTCCTAGTGCTTAGACAATGGACTCTAAATAAAATTCCCACTAAAATAAACCAGGGCTTAATGAAAAAAAAAATTCATTCCAGAAAATAAGGATGCTGTCCAATACTACTCAAGATGACTTAAAGGATGCAGAAGTCAACTAGGAGAAGAATTCTTTGGCCAAATTTGAGCACCCAAAAGAATAAATTGAATTTAAAACATATACACCAACAAAGTAAAAACCCATGAATTTATATGCTAATAAAACATACCATTGGTCAGCTTTGAAGGCTGTTACATATGAACTCTATTCTGAAAGTTGGCTCAGTTGGTTAGGCGGCTGCCTTCGGCCCGGGTCATGGTCCCAGCGTCCTGGGATCGAGTCCCACATCGGGCTCCTTGCTCAGCAGGGAGCCTGCTTCTCCCTCTGCCTCTGCCTGCCTCTCTGTCTGCCTGTGCTCGCTCTCTCTCTAACTAATGAATAAATAAAATCTTAAAAAAAAAAGAATAAAAAATTTTATCATAATCTTCCTGCTTGTTCTATATTTTACAGTGCACAAATTATTGACGAGAGGAAATCTTTCTTAAGAGAATTCCAAGTAAATATGGAAGTAATGGTAGAACTAAAAGCAAAACAAAACAAAACTGTGTTGTGAAATCATGATCTAGGCAATATCATCAAAGGAAAATAAACCAATTAGAGGGCAGACTGATGGAGAATTTTATGTTGGATGAAACTAGCCCGTGAGAACTAGCTCCCTGATCAGTTTCACATCAAGTGAAATAAAACATCTGGATATGAAAGCAGAATATTCAGAAATTACATTACTTACTGTGAAGGAATATAAAGCACAAAGCTCACCCATACATTATTATTCTTGTAAAGGAAAGAGGAAGAGATGCAGGAAGAGGAGAACTTTAATATTCTAGCTCTACATCCTATAGTAGATTTAAAGATTAAAAAAGGAAGATGATTGATTATGGAGACATAATTTACTCAGTCCAGATGTGGTCCAAAAAAAATGACACTAGATGAAAAAAATAAAAATTAAAAAGGTCGACAAAGAAGAAAAAATGTTTTATTTTACTAGTCTTTGAAATAGTTATTATTGTTATCTCTCCTTCTTCTTGATTTCTTGCACTGTTTCATGCATACCCAAAATTGAAAACAGGAAATTATTTTTAATTGATTCCTTCTTTTTACCACCTACATGCAGCCATCAACCACTGGATACTAATCCCCACATATTAAGATTGATCCCATCCTTCCCATTCCACTGCCATCAAATCAGTGCGGGACTAATTATTTCTAACCTGTGCTAAAATAACCTTCTTTCCAGAATCTATTTAATCTCTCTTTGAAGTCATGCCATATACAGCAGTCTCAGATAAATTTTAATTGTGGTAAAGTATACACAATCTTTGATAGATTCCTGATAAGTATGAATCAAACACAGGATCCTTACTTAAAAATCAAGACCTTAAACAATTTAGTTAAACCTATTTTTCCAGCATCCGTGGCCATGCCTACTCTTTTCCTATCCTTTGCTTAAGCAAAATACCTAAGCTCTTCAAGCATATTACATATTTTCTCCTCCTGATGTCATTTTTTCCCCATGGGATTCTCTCTAATCCTATTTTCACTTCCTGAAATGCAATCCAGTCCTCAAAGTATATGTTAAATACTATTTTCCCCCTGATCCCCCCAATATGGACCTTCTATTAGAGTGACTTGAATATGTATCAAATTCTTTCTATTACAACATTCTTTTAGTTAGAGAAAGCAGATACACTTATAGTCATTTTTACCCAACGATCAGCCCCATTATCAATGTCATAAACCTCACTCTCTGCCTGACAATTGTGCTGTGAGCATAAAAACAGTAGAACTATTTGAAAATTGAAAATTAAACTTATAAATAACTAAAGAACAATTCTGATAAGACATGTAAATAATCACAAGTAATTTTACTATAGAAATAAGAAAATCTATAACAATATTTAGATGTATAATTTTTATAATCAATGATAATCATATATGTAAATATATGTAAATATGTAAAATAATCATAATGTAAATCATAATCATAAAGTTATGATTTACAACTTCTAATTATTAAAATGAAAATTAAAAATATTTAGATTTTGTTGGGTTAAAGAAAAATTGTTTATTTTTTTAAATGTGAAGGTAAGTGTAGGTAACATTAGAATACAAATCCATTGATTGAGTAAAACCATCTACTGAATAATAGCTTTATTCTTTTTGTAAGAATGATGCATATTTTTCTTTTTAAAAAAATTAAGCAGTGATAAAAAGTAAAAAGAAGAAAATAAATAAAGCATCTAAAATCCTTCCTAGACATCTATAAATAAATTTTTAATCACAGAGACAGACATGCATACACACTTTTATACTGGGGGAATAATTTCATTAAGACAATCATATTTATATACCTCTCATTAGTTTTAATGCTGTCTGAATTTAATAGGAAAAAAAGAAATTTGATATAAAATATTTCTCATATTAAGCTGAGAAATTTTTGAAATTCAGATATACATTTCTGTTTACTACCAGAGATATTGGTTCCTAAGATTGAGAAAAGCTTGTAAAATCCATTAGAAGCTTAGAATCATTATGTATTTTTTAACTGATTGCTTCCTTATTTTGAAAGATAAAATAGCAAACTAAGATTTGTCACACTTTTCTCTTACTTCTTGATATTTTTTATATATTTTGTTTCTGATATTTATTACTCATGTTATATATACAGTGTTATTATTATTATCATTATTATTTTGGCCCTCCATCATCTAATTTAGTTACTTATAGAATATTTCAACTATCTTTGTCAGCTTTGAGTCTCTTAGTTGTTAGTCTTAGTTGGTATCTAAATGGATTCAGTGATTGTCAGCATTACCTTTTCCATAACTTGCTCACTCATTTTTAAAAATTAGTTATCAATTACACCTTGACCTGTATCTCACATCATACACAATAATCAATTTCAGATGGGCTGCAGATCTAGATGAATAAAGTAAAGAACCAAACTTTTAGAAGAAAAATAGGAGAACTTCATGTGGTACTAAGCAAAGACTTCCCAACAGGGCATGAAAAACACTAATCATAAAGAAAAAGAACTGATAAACTATAGTGCTTTAGATTGGTAACTTCCAATCAACCAAAGACCTTATTAAGAGAGTGAAAAAAATAAGTTACAGAGTAAGAAAATATGTATACAATACTACATCCAACAGAAAACTCATTATAATCTAAAGATTGCAAAGCCATATTAGATCTCTCTGTGATGTGTTTCCAGAAACAAAGAGAAGAGAGGAGAGAGAGAGAGATGATTTATACATCAATACCTAAAAATACCTGAATAAATATTTTATGATGTTGAAAATGGAAGTTATTGATTTGAAACGCCAGGGAAGTTTTTTGAAACTACATTTGTTGGGGCCCATTTAAGATCACAATTCTGGTAAGGCCCTGACATCTGTATATTTAATGGGTGTCACAGGTATGACTATTGTAAACTCTTACATAAAAAGTATAGAGTGCTTCTCTTAAGCACCATCAGTATAGAGTGCTTCTCTTAAGCTTTAGTTCTTCTGCATTTTTTGCTTATTAACTTTCTAAGTTAGTTTATAAAAAAAAACACTCCTAAATATATATCTATTTTTTTAAGTTAAAAAGATTGATTTATTGACAAAATCTGTATGTATGCTAACCATAAAGTTGACATTTCTTGGATCCCTTGGAATCGTCAGTGATGCCCCACATTAATAAAAATTACTGAACATGCACAAAAATGCATATTTATTTCTAAATTATAGACAAGTACTATTATATTAACATTCATGTTACATTAAACTTTTAAAGCATGGGATTAAAATATCACAAGCAATATTTTAAAAATATCTCATTAGTCATTACAGCTTCATACCAGTATTAAGTATGAATATAAAAGAGACTCATTAGGGTGAAGATTCATCACTTAGTATTAGAATGAGAGTTATCATGGGCCATAAGGTATGTAACTTCCTGTTTCAAATTGTCCTTTTGAAAACTTTTGTTTTTCCAAATTATTTGCCAATATGTTTTGATCATTTTAAGGTTTTATTTTTACCTTGGTACTATGGCTGAAGGATGACTTATACTAGTAGTAGTATTTTGCCATTGTTGTTTCCTTGTGCCCTTGCAATTGGTTGCAATTTTCTGAATTTTCTATATTTTTTTTAAAAAGAGCTAAATGACAATTTTTAGTTCTGAGTTACTTAAAACTAGATAGTATTACTTACAAATATAGTTAAATACTATAAGAAAAACACAATATAAGATATTATGCTTAAAGAGAATGAATGAATCAGAACACTACTGTCAATTCTCATCCTTCCAGGATCACACATTTTCCTTAAGATGATTCAGCTAGTGTAAGAGACACATGGTGCTTACCATGCAGACTAAATGGGGAAGCCAGTGTCAACCCATTTATTGTGTGTTAGGAATCTCGATTTTCATTTTATTCAATAAAATATAACAATAAATATCTTGCTTACTCTATGAGATGTGTTCATGCAACTCTTTCTAGGACCACTGATCAGAGGGTGCTTTTACTAAGCATAAAGACAGAAAAGAAAGTTTTGACACTTAAGGAAAAAGTTTTATGTAGTATTTTGCAGATATATTTAGCAACTGTCTCAGGTTTTTAGTAAAGAATTTGTTGAGCCTGCAACTTTACGTCAAACCATGTAAATGGTCAAGTCTGAGCATCAGCGAGATAATGGGGAACCACAGACCTATTCATTCTTTTTATGCATTTCTTTAAAATTCACATTTTGGGGGCACCTGAGTGGCTCAGTGGGTTAAGCCTCTGCCTTCGGTCTCAGAGTCCTGGGATCGAACCCCGCATCAGGCTCTCTGCTCAGCGGGGAGCCTGCTTCTTCCTCTCTCTCTGCCTGCCCCTCTGCCTACTTGTGATCTCTCTCTCTCTGTCAAATAAATAAATAAAATATTTTTAAAAAATAATAAAATAAAATAAAATTCACATTTTCACGATGAACTTGCTTCTTTTCACCCTCTGTAAGAGCAAAAATAAATAAACGGTACTTCTGGAGGCCTGTTTGAAGACAGAATCTGCAGAAATATTTTCCTAGAGCAAGACTTACAATAAAAATAGCCATCACAGTATTTTCAAAAGTTGCCTCCAAAATGAAGTAGTTTGATATGGTATTTCTACTCTGTCCTACCACCTCCATCTTTGACTCATTGGAGATAAAACCAGTAATCTTCTTCTGGAAGTTGAAAAGTTGAGCTAGCTTTGAAAAAAGGGAGAATTTTTGACCCATATAATTACAAAGGACATCCATGAGGTAGAGATTGTCAAGAATTTAAAATTTTCCAAATCTTAACTCTGCCCATTGTGTTTATAATCTTTGCATGTCAGCTTTATCCTTCACCACTGCAGACTGGCTTTTCCAGGAAGACTAGGACTAGCACACTTTGGTACTCTTGGGCTTACATATTCTCACCTTTTTCTCCAGAGAGAAGCAGTCTCTTCCCTTATCTCTGAATCTAAACATTTAATGGGATGGTTTAGTTCAAATGCTCTTCCTTTGACCAATCACTGTGGTTAGGCATGTAAGTATATTTAAGAACAAGGTAATCCCACTTGGACATGTTTAGTTGCTAGGGTGAAAGAAAATTATTTCCTGAAAAAAAAAAGATACATATTCATCCTAACATAAGAAGGAGGTATCAGGAGAAAAAACAGTGTCCAGGGTCAGGGCTATGTGGTCAGCAAAATGTGTTTCTGCAGTGTGAGCACATCCTTGCAAATGAATTAAGTCTGTTAGCAAATACCATGTCTCAGTACCACATTATCAAGATGGATGAAGAGACTCACATACATCATCCTTACATGAAGTAGTTATTTGGGTTGAATTGTGTCCTTCCAAAATTAACAAAATGAAGCTCTAATACCCAGTATCTTGGAAAGTGACTATATTTGGGGATGGAGACTTTAAAAAGGTAATTATGTTATAAAGGGGTTGGTAGGGTGGCCCTAATCCAATATGGCTGATGTCCTTATAAGGAGAGGAGTTTAGGACACACAGACAAGCTCAGAAGGGGAACCACGTGAAGACATGGAGGAGATGGTTGTCTGCAAGCCAAGAAAGGGCATCCAAAGAACTAACCTTGTTATCACCTTGATCTTGGACTTTTAGCCTGTGAAAAATAATTTTCTATTGTTTAAGTCACCCAGTCTCTGGTACCTTGTTAGACCACCCCTAACAAACTAATGCAATGCTTCACCCATATCTATTTCCTTAACAGTCTGTATTATTAGACAAATTTTAGAATTGGCTTAAATGGTGACATATTCTTTATTTTTTTATTCAGTACTTCCTTTTTGTCTCAAATAGTTGTGTTTGTTTTTCTTTAATGAGGTCTAAATTCAAATGATTTTTTTCCTTTTCTTACTTTACAACTCCTCTGAAGTCAGTGGCTTTGTTATTCATTTCTTTAAATAAGCTTATGTTGGCAATAAAATCAAGAAGTAGAAATCTAAATTGTCATACCATGCCCCTAGGAATATCTAAATCAGTTGCGAAACAATCAAATTTCTTTTTTTTGTAAGACTGAGAACAAGATTTGTGTGCTCACTAATGGAGTCACAAGCAATGTAGGAAAGAAACAATTTTATTCTGTATTAGGGTTCTTTGCTTTAAAGCAGAACTCTTATTTCTTTAAGATAATTCATTTAATCAGTATGGCAGAGGAAATATATCAGAGTTTTCAGCATTACATTAAACAGATAATCAATAGTTGGAGACAATAAAATAAAATGTTTTCAGCTTTATTAAACTTCAGGGACATGTAGAGAGCAACTGGAAAGCAAAATAGCATTAAAAGTCAGTTAACATAGCTATTATTGCAAAGTGTATCTGAGTCACCACTTAGCATGGAACTTCTGTGTTATTCAGGCAAAATCAGACTGAAAAACAATCATGGAAAAACAGAAGATAGAACTAGCTGAAATACTCAATTCCTTAATTTCCAAAAGGTAATCAGCAATTTAGTTTTGTGTAAAAATGCCACATTTCAGATTTTAGGACTCAGTTTGGTGTTTTTTATTTTATTCAAAAAGATTTACCTCTCTTACACTTAAAATTTTTTTTACACTTAAAAATTTTTAAATAGAACTATTTGAGCCTAATGAATACAATCAAAAAGACAATTAAAATTTCAGTTGAAATATAGGCAATTAAAATAACTTTATATATAGGAGAGCATGTTTAGCACTTTCTATGCATTAATTTATTAATTCTTACAACAATCCTGTTTGAGTTATTTAATAATTGAAATAAAGGGGACGGACCTAGGTTGGTGTGTCTCCTCCAAGTTCAGCCGGGTAGAGAGTTAGGCTGGGACGAGGGCCATCCCTGCTGCTGGTCCACCCAAAGACCCCAAATATCTGGGGGCTCTTGGGCTCCGGATCAGGAAGTACTACAAACACCAGCTATGGTGTTGACCAAACAAAAAGATTTCAGCTCATTACCCAAAAGATGCTCAGTTAGTCAACATCCCAAGTGGAGTAACTTTCCATAGACATTCTCTGCTTATAGCTGTAAGTTACTATAAAAATGCACATGGGCGCCATGATACTTTGCCCTACTATTAGCAAAAATAAATTTTTTTAATGATCTGAAGTGATCAGTCATTTTAAAAAGAAAATAAACCTGTTCATAGCAGGTAAATTAGCCCTTTTTTTTTTAAAGATTTTATTTATTTATTTGTTAGAGAGAGAGAGAGAGAGAGAGAGCACAGGCAGACAGAGAGGCAGGCAGAGGCAGAGGGAGAAGCAGGCTCCCTGCCGAGCAAGGAGCCAGATGTGGGACTCGATCCCAGGACGCCGGGATCATGACCCGAGCCAAAGGCAGCTGCTTAACCAACTGAGCCACCCAGGCGTCCCGTAAATTAGCCTTTTGTCATTCAGATGGTTGGCCAGTACTCTTCGTGTTCCAATTTTGTTTCATGAACACTGCTAACAGATATAAAAATATGGTATCTCTCCTTCAATTAAACAATGTACAGAAATAAGTTGTTCTTTCTAGAAACAAAACTACATATCTGCACACCTATCATTCCAATGAAAATAGACAATTATTAATAGTTAATATTCTTTTACGCTGGTGTGTGCAGATTGGAAGCAATGTAATAGAGCAGGAAAAGCAGGGACTTGGACACAGATATGCCTGACTTTGATTCACACATCTCTCATGATCAGCGTGGCTGATTGCTGAACCTATCTAAGACTTTTTTTTCATATCTGATCAAAGATGTCAACATTTACCTCAAACACATGTTGGAAATATTAAAAGAAGTTATGTATAATTCAAGTGTATGTGACAATGTCTAAAACATGGCAGGTGATTAATAAATGCACATTATTGGTGTTAAGAGGAGCATCATATTGGAAACAGGAAGAGAAACATGGGTTATTGGTACTCCTGCTGGTGTGGCAGCCAGTTCTTTGTTGTCAAGATTTCAAAGCATATTTTCTCTCTGGACCACAATGATATTCCTTGAAACTCCCTTTTGGAAACACACTGTCTGCTGACTTGGGGGTGACCTCAGGGAGGCAACTAATGAGGAATGGGGCTATAACTAATGTTAATATTAGTGCTAATAGCTAACACGAAAAAGCAAGAAGTTAGACACTGCCCACACTCCAAATACTCAAATACAAAAAGCTGTTAGATCTTCTCTACCACTAAACCCAGCAATCAGCCATGCTACAACTGATTTTCTCCTCTCAAGGTTGTATTATTTTTTATATCAGCCTGGTTTCACTTAAATAAAAATCATGAAAAAAAGAAACACACCATGTTATGTTACTGGATCTGAAGTCTTTTCTAGGCTGAAGAAAATTTCTGTTGGTTCTGCCAAGAAAAATAAAGTATTCTAACCAGGCAGATGATACTATTCCTCTTTATCATCAATTAGTCAGAAAATTGAATCAATAAAAAAAATTTTTTTTGGTAGCTGGCTCGAAGCATGTTCAATACCTTTAGAGCAAAACAATACCTTTAGAGCAAAGTGAAAATTAATTTCATTTTTCTGTGTACTGCTGAAAAATTCGGGATGACCATATCTCTGAAAGCTCTACCTGAGGGGCACCTGGTTGTCTCAGTCAGTTAGGAGTCAGGCTATTGATCTTGGCTCAGGTCATGATCTCAGGCTTGTGAGACTGAGCCCTGCATTAGGTTCTGCACTGGGTGTGGAGCCTGCTTAAGATTCTCTCTCCCTCTCCCTCTGCCTTTCCCCCCTCCTCTCTCTCTTCCCGTCTCTAACAAAAAAACAACAACAAAAAAGTCTACCTGAAAAACTAAATCTCTAACTCCCTTCAACAGGGCACTACTGATGAGAGATCTCCATGGTATTTTTTTTTAATATTTTTTTAACTTATTCATTTGACAGACAGAGATCACAAGTAGGCAGAGAGGGAGACAGAGAGAGAGGAGGAAGCAGGCTCCCTGCTGAGCAGAGAGCCCAATGTAGGGCTCGATCCCAGGATCCTGGGATCATGACCCGAGCTGAAGGCAGAGGCTTTAACCTACTGAGCCACCCAGGCTTCCCCTCCATGGTATGTTTTTATCTAAATTTACATTTGTACAAGTCAAGTCTTATCTCTGGGAAATCGCTACTGAATATAACAGAAAACTTATATTTATTCATAATAATGCAAACTTTGGTGGCTGATGATTCATCACCCCCACCAGAATCCTATGTCCCTTGCTGCTTTCCCATTATTAGAAGCTGTTCTGAGGGGAAAAAATCTCACATGTCATACAATTTGCGACTGCTTTCCTCAGTCTCCAAAAACTTTGAGGTCCTAAGCCACACATATAGCAAATACTCCCTGGATTCTTGAGGCAGCAAATCCCTCTGGTTCATTTATCCAGACCTGACATACTTGAGACACTACCACTTGTTTAAATGAATTAATAGTAAATGTCTGAAATCATTGCTAAAAATTTCAGACAGCAAGATAATTTCTGGAGCTAGCAAGAGGCTAAGGAAAGAGAAATTCCAGATTCTTTCAATTCCCTGAACATCAATAGTATTGGGTAACCTTTATTAACTTTCTTAAAACTGATAAATTTTTACAGGTGGACTAGACCTAGGAGTCTCGATGGCTCAGCCAAAAGGAAAATACCATTTCTCCCCCAGAACCCTCTGCCTGCCTTGGCACGATGCCTCAAGAACATGCACGTGGAGGGAGTCACTGCTGTTGGAGAACTATTGACACCAGTCTTGATGACAGCGGAGAGAACTAGGACAGAAGTCTTACTTTGCCCTCTCTTCCCACGGTGATCTCAAGAGCTAGACCCAGGGAAAAGAAAAGCAGGCTGAGTTTGTGCAGGGAAGCCCATCAGACAGGATTGTGGACCCCTCTTGTGCTGCTCAAGGGATTGGATTGGAAGACAGATTTTCCTCTTTTTCCTACTTTGGAGTTTGGACTTATAATTTAAAATCTAAATTTCTGGTTGCCATGAAAGAACCGTGGGAACTGCAATGACTTGAGACGTAATCACTTTTATGGGCAAATCCTTGTATGTTTTCTCTGCCTACATTTCTACATTTTGCAATTACTGAAACACTTATTTTGGACTATTGGAGCAGGAAAGCATCAAAAATAAAAGTATTCCTGAGTCATAAATAACATTGATATAAGAAGAAGTATAGAATAGTAGACAATTCAGTGGGCTTTGTAATCATTCCCATGTGCATATGTCAATCCTAGCTCAGATACACACTAGCTGTAAGAAACTAATTTAGTCATCTGTCATATGTTTGTAAAAATTCCTAGTCCATAAGATGTGAAAGTTAATTTATATAATGCCAATATGTTATGTGCTAAATATATGGTAGCTATTCTTTTTCACTCTACCTAATTCCTAAAATTATTTGAAGAGTGATGGACATTATTGTCCTTATTATTGTTACCATTATCGCTGTCATTATTAGACAAACACTGTGAACATTATTAACATAGACGATAGTGCTAGAGAGACTATGCATGAGTAAATATAACCTTATGTGGGTATGATCTGACATTCACCTGTACTTGGAAAGCATTGTGTAAATCTTGTTGATTAGGTATTATAATTATTTGTGATGATGCTCTTGGCTCACACCTAATTGAATAAATGTTTCGAAGGGTTTAATTTTTTCAATGTTAACCATCATTGGCATAGACTTTATGGAAGTTTTCACATTATTTGTTTGTCATTCTGTGAGAAACTTTTAAATTCTTTTTTTTTTAAGATTTTATTTATTTATTTGACAGACAGAGGTCACAAGTAGGCAGAGAGGCAGGCAGAGAGAGAAGAGGAAGCAGGTTCCCTGCTGATCAGAGAGCCCGAAGCAGGGCTCGATCCTAGGACCCTGGGATCATGACCTGAGCCGAAGGCAGAGGCTTTAACCCACTGAGCCACCCAGGCACCCGAAACTTTTAAATTTTTGATGGACTTGTACTCCAAGACATAGAACTGAGCAAGTAAGCCCATAACCTGGTCTTATTAGCCTCGTGGTCAGGATAAGTAAATTAACTGTCATAGAAACATCTTATTTACATATAACGTTAGTCTAAAACTATAATTCTTTAGGGTTAATTATCTTTCTGACGAGTAATTCATCATGCTTAAAATGAATTGGCATCTGATCATACCACATATTATCTCTAATGCTTGCTTTCTACCTGACATCCAGTTTTCTCCTATTTAGTTCCTCCTGCACATTAGTGTCAGATGAATCTTGCTAGAACATTATTTTTTCCTTCCAGCAAAGCCCAGATGTCACCTCTTCCGGAGATGTACCTCCTCTTGTTTGCCTGTGCTTATGTCTAAGTACCTATCATTGTACTCTATAGGCTGTGTTGTAATCATTTATTCTAGACTATACTCTTTAACACTGACTGCAAGGTCTGAGCAAGAAATATGTATAGATAGGGGCGCCTGGGTGGCTCAGTGGGTTAAAGCCTCTGCCTTCGGCTCAGGTCATGATCCCTGGGTCCTGGGATCCAGCCCCACATCGGGCTCTCTGCTGGGCGGGAAGCCTGCTTCCTCCAATCTCTCTCTCTGCCTACTTGTGATCTCTGTCTGTCAAATAAATAAATAAAATCTTAAAAAAAAGTGCAGGGACACCTGGGTGGTTCAGTGGGTCTGCTTCCCCCTTTCCCTCTCTCTGCCTGCTTGTGATCTCTGTCTGTCAAATAAATAAATAAACTCTTTTTTTAAAGAGTTTATTGATTTTTTTGTTAGAGAGAGAGAGCGAGCGAGCACAGGCAGACAGAGTGGCAGGCAGAGGCAGAGGGAGAAGCAGCTCCCTGCCAAGCAAGGAGCCCGATGTGGGACTCCATCCCAGGACGCTGGGATCATGACCTGAGCCAGAGGCAGCTGCTTAACCAACTGAGCCACCCAGGCATCCCAAATCAATAAACTCTTAAAAAAAAAAAAAAGAAAGAAATATGTATAGATAATTTGTATGAATCTCCCAAATAATCAATATCTCCCACTTCTTAAAATGTAAAATCCATAATTTTTTCCTACCTTACAAATCGATAAAATTCTGACCCAATTTATCCACTCAGTCTAAACTCATCTCAGCTCCCAATTTTACCACGTTAATCTGGTAAAATATTTTCTTAGCCACAGGTTCTCTGGGCTTGTCAATACACTCCAGATTCACTCTTCTTTGAGACCTAAATCAAGTGCCACCACATGACACTTTTCCCGATTGTCCCACTTACGCTGATGCCTCATCTCGAAATTTTTATAGCTGTGGTTCAGCGCATGAAAACTTCGATGCAGTAGTAAGTCTGCAACACTGAGATCACGCCTCTGGGATCAGGGCAAGCTTACTAGTATGCTGTGATTCTGGTTCCTTAGATGTAATGAAGAATGAGAAGAGAGCATATGTAATAGAGTTTCTGTGATAAAGAAGGTAAAGCGCTCAATAAAAATTAGCTATTGTCATTATACAGAGTGTAGGAATTTAACATATAATAATAGACTACTACCTCCTTCTAATCCAATTAGCATTTTTATTTTTTTCTTAGTAAGATTGTATTACAAGGACAAGAATTTATATTTTCTTTGCATACCTCACAATATGTAAAGAAAAATGTGTTCTACTCAGCATTTACAAATTTTTAAATTAAAATGTTTAATAAGGTAACTGTTTAATTCTTTTAATATTATGAAAGCTATTTGCAACATCATTGCTTTATTCATTCACCTTGTATTTGCCAAGACAGACTCTTTAAAGTCATTTATTTGGATGCTTTTCTAAGACAGTTTGTTACACCATTTGTAGGCATAGGTTGCTTTCTTTCCATGGATGTGTCCCTTCTAATTGCATTCATCCCTGCAATTTCAAGAGACTAAATATTCTGAGATACCCCAAACCCATGTTCATGTCTCTTGGCTTTTTCAGTACAGAGAGTACTGGTGAATGTTTTTAAAAATTAATTTCCATATAGTGTTTGCTGGCCAGCTGCAAGGGATCAACATGGAAAACGTAGATGCTTTATTAGGAGTAGTACTTCAATAACATGTACCAAGTAAAGTTATTGAAATAAAAAAAATGTTGATAACCTCTTTTTCTTTTAAATTATGACCACAGATGATATTCTATATTACAATAGCATTACTGGTACTCAGAAAAAAACCAAAAAAGTTAATCCAATATCTCTTTACATGTAATCAAATATTAAAGGGGATTTGTTATTAAATGTCACAGTTAGAAAGAGTCTTGAACTATATATATATGTACATATATATATGATGTTCAGTCATATTACTGATGTCCAATTTTTTAATTATTTTTTCAATTATCCTCAAATGTCATTTAGAGGCTTGTTTTGTCACAATTTGTTTTGTACTGTTATACATAGTGCCTCAGTAGAAATTCAACAAAAACCTCCAACTGGAATTCATACCCAAGCTTAGGGGTTTCAAATTGAAATTCCAAGCACAATCAAGGTCATTTAATGTACTGCTTTGGAAGAAATCCAGAAAAGCGTGTGTCCTTCAGATTTCCTGGAAAATACCAAGTGTTCCTGAAGAGGTAAAGAAAATAGCTTTAGAATTGTAGAACAATTGTAATTTTGTTTATACACCCAGATCATTAAGACATATTCAGAAGTAAATTTTTAACATCCAAGATAAATGTAATAATAATTTTCTTATTTGTAATAGTGATTAATTTTTAAAACAAGCTATGCTTCATCTAAAAATGAATTTTGGGGGATAAATGTAAGTCCATCATAACAAAAGCATCGACATTTAATGCTATTGTCCTTAACATCAAATTTGAAATTCCCTGAAAAATGTATTAGAGAATTCAGAGCTATTTTTTTCCTATACTTTGCTTTCCCAATTTTAACCATAACTATAAAGAATGTAGTGATTATTTATATTGAGAACCACAGCTAGTATGAAAATACTAAGTCTCTTAATTATAAGTAGCCTCGATCATCATTTCTGAGTGTGAACTAAATAGGTCTCAATTCTTTTTTTTTTTAATTATTTTTTTTTAAAGATTTTATTTATTTATTTGTCAGAGAGAGAGAGAGAGAGCGAGCACAGGCAGACAGAGTGGCAGGCAGAGGCAGAGGGAGAAGCAGGCTCCCTGCCAAGCAAGGAGCCCGATGTGGGACTCAATCCCAGGACGCTGGGATCATGACCTGAGCTGAAGGCAGCTGCTTAACCAACTGAGCCACCCAGGCGTCCCAATAGGTCTCAATTCTTACATTTTCTTCATTAACCTGCAGGATAAATATACCCATACTCTTCACGGATAAAGCATTAATCCCATTACAATGATGTGTAGTTTGTGGAAACAGCCCTCCAAAACACGATGAAGGAAGCTGGACAATGAAGAGGGAAAGAATAGAAGAAATCGGGGCACCTGGGTGGCTCAATTGGTTAAGCGTCTGTCTTTGGCTCAGGTCATGATCTCGGGATCCTAGGATCAAGCTGCGTTGGGTTTTTCCCTCTGCCTCTGCCTCCAAACCTGCTCCTGCTCTCTTCTGCTGTATCTCTCAAATAAATAAATAAAATATTAAAAAAAAAAAAAAGAATAGAAGGATGTCAGATCAAACAAGATAACCAAAGAGAATAAGGAAATTGAGCACCAGGACAGAGTTGAAAGCAGACAGCTAGAATGAAATTCTGGATCATATAGAAGTAAATGCATGCAGACAGAAATTTATGAGTTGTGTGGAAAGAAAATCACAAGTCTAAGCTTTGCAACTGAAAGAGAACTTCTCTCAAACACCGTGTTTCATTTTTCCCAGTTGAATGCTGTGGTGCATCTGCCAATATCTGTAGTACATTCAAATTCCAAAATTATTAAAATAAATATCATCTTCCAAGAGCTAAAGCAGTCTGCCATTTTCATGAACCTGCTCTTTGAAAATCTGTGAGAGTTACAATAATCCCCCCTTATCCATGGTTTTACTTTCCAGAGCTTTAGTCACTCACGGTCAATCGTGGTCTGGAGGCAGATGAGCTTTCTTTTGACTTATCAGGACATCAGTAGTAGCCTAATGCTAGGTCACTAAGCGTATGTCATTCACCCTACTTCATCTCATCACTAGGCATTTTATCATCTCACATCATCACAAGAAAGGCATTGCAATACAATAAGCTATATTGAGAGAGAGAGAGACCACAGCCATATACTTTCATTATAGTATACTGTTTTAATTATTCTACTTTGTAACTAATTATTGTTGTGAATATCTTACTGTTTCTAATTTGTAAATTAAACATCATCATAGGTAGGTATGTATAAGGAAAAAAAACAACAACATAGTATACACAAGGCTTCGTACTATACATGGTTTCAGGTATCCACCAGGAGTCTTAGAATGTATCCTTCTTAGGTTAGGAGGGGACTATTTAATTCCATTTCATATGATTTAGATACAGCTCCTAAAGTCACCCACAGAATAAATTGTGGCACAAACTTTCATCACCTGCAGGGGTAAACCACTGTATGGACATACAGACCAAATGGATTAGTAGGGTAAAAATTCTTTGCCTGTGGCTTAGAAATCTCCGAATTCTAACAGGGATATAATACCCTCATCCTATCTCAGAAAAACAATCTGAGGCTTTTTAAGGCATAGACACAGGGCTTCTGCTAGTCATGTTATTAAGATGATTTCATTTATGTGAAAAGTTTAACTGGATCCTTTTGAGAGATTCTCTTTGCATTTGTGATTCTGCATGAAAAATGACTCTTGCCATTCATCTATTTTCTTTTCATTTTTTGTCCTCATTTCATTTCTTTTTAAGAATCATTTTATGTACATTAAAAAAAGAGGAGATTCCCACATGGGAAGGCAGCTTTGATGGTATCTTGAACCTAAAAAAAAGTTTAATAACTTTTTTTTTTTTAATCCCGGGTAAATCTACAGAGTTTCTTTAAGGTTCTTGAATTTTATTTCTCATTCTGGCATCAGTTAATCTTCTTGGCTCTAAAGTCAGCTCCTAGGACAGAGTGACAGCCTCACATCTATAATCACAGTTCCCGGTAACTCAGCAGAGCCACGGGCCAAAATTCTCTCTCAGGAGAGCCATGGGCCCAGACCCAAAGACAGTGTAGGAAATCGATTGTAATAAAGCTACTACTTTTTTTTCAGAACTATTAATTCTCAAATAAGGAACTGTTTGAGCTAAAACCCATGGTCTTCAAGACATACGACTTCCTAACTTTTTTCAATCTTTCTGAATAGCCTACTTTACAGGTTGAAAAGAAGCTAAGTAGGAAAAATTCAAAGAATGGCTTAATGAATAATTGTTGACTAAATGGATGAATGGACAAGGAAATGGAATGCTTACCTAGGGATCATCCCTTAATGCAATTATTCAAACTTAATTCGGGTGAAAATTTAAATATATCTTGAAGATCCTAAATAACTCATTAGAAGGAAGCTCAATAGAAAATTTAAAAAAAAAATGATGTAATTGTATTCCTTTCATTTTGCCTGCTTATCAACTAAATGAGAAAGCATATTTGTTTCCTACTAAAGCAAATTTTCATGAGTATGAAGCTCTCTCTGTTCAACTCTCTTTTTATTATTAACACTGAGCAAATGTACTCTGCCATACCAGGATGGGGTTATCTAAGATAAGATTCTGAGTATTAGCGGGATTTAGTCTTGTAATGTTCCTTTTTTTATTCAGTGTCTTTATGATAATCAGGCTTATCTAGAAACTGAAAGTCACTTCAAAGTAGGACATTGACATGCATCTTCATCATTAACAATCCTACCATATGGAAACAAAGTGAAACATGTTTCTGCTACCTGGGACTGGGTACTAAGGATATGGGAATAGTGCAGTGGCAAAGAATAGGTAGGAGATTAAAAGCGATTTTATTTTTAACTTTACATCATTTAAACTATGGTCATTTACCCTATGAGTATTTTTATACTAAAAGGATAATGCTATACCCAGATCTGAAAGGATAACACTTACCTAAGGGATATGTGGCTTTACTAATGTGTAAGTTGAATCATTTCTTTCTGAAGCAATGTTATGACATACTTCCTTCCTACCACTGGCTCATGCCAGATATGCCCATTGGAATATCCTGGCCATTGGTGACCATGACTCTAGGAAGTTGTGTTAGGTAGCTTGGTAGGTTGTGTGCTAGGTAGTTAATGGTCCTACACACGCATGCATGTGCACACACACACACACACACACACGCATGCACTCACAACGTTAAGGGCCCATCACAATGTAGAGAACTTTGTTAACATTATCTGGTGCTGTTAGAGCAAGACCCATCGTCATTGCGGGCCATGTCACTGAATACCATGGCTGAAAATACTTTCACCCATTTATTCACTGTCGTACGTATGTGGATGAATCTTGCCCATTGCACAACATGCCAGAGATTCCCATTAGTGATACTATGCCTATTATAGTCATTTATTCAACACACATCACTTATATGACTAATGTGCCAGTCAAACTAGGTCTTGAAGATGATTTCTGTCTGTCTCTTAAAAGAGATTTTACATCTTCATGGACCGATATCCCACTCCACCTCTCAATGAATAGCCTCTCTTAATTTATGGCCTTGATAATGATTTCTACTCCCTCGTCCCATAATTTCCTTGTGCATGGGCTGCTAACTTCCATGATGAGCTTCAAGATTTTAATAGGTCAAAATATAATTTTACAAAATAGGGGCATCTGGGTGGCTTGGTGTGTTAAGTGTCTGTCTGACTCTGGATTTCGGCTCAGATCATGATCTCAGGGTCATGGGATCGAGATACATACACACCTGGGCTCTGTGCTCAGCAGAGAGTCTGCTTGAGATTCTTCCTCTCCCTCTGCCCCTCCCCCATGATCACTCTCTCTCTCTCTCTTCCTCTCAAAAAATAATATAATTTTACAAAATAAACACATTAACTTATAGAAGTTATAAAATATCCCTTAGCCTAGAATATTAAAATTGCTAATTTTCTTACTTCCATTTCATTATTTCCTTTCCATCCTTCAAGTACAAAAAAAAAAATTAAACATCAAATACTTTAATCATGGAAGGTGCAATTAAACTTCCATTCTTCCATTTTCTTTCTTGCCAATTTGACTATAAGATTCTCATGGGCCTGTACTAATCCATTCTATAAGTGAAATGAATAAGTCTCCATAGTTTAAAAAAAAACTTGTAACAACTTATATATTCATAAGAATTTCCATCTCTGGTAACTGGACATGTGCAAGCTCTCTCTCAATACTTCCTTATGAAGTCAGCCATCTGCAATGAATAAAAAAAAGCACATGTTCCCTCAGCTTGGCAGAGATCATAATCCTAGTATAGGGAGTTTAGTCCTTCTAAGAATATGAAAATCCTAACACTCAGGAAGATAATGAAGCCTCGATAATAGTCTGAAAATACCTCTCTGGGGTTTTATACCACCCCCGAGGCAATCAAGTTAGGTGAGAAGTGTTTTGCCTACCTAATATAAAATGTGAAGATTTGTGAAGGAATTACTAGGATTATTTGGCCTTAAAAAAACCACTGAGTCTAGGGGCATCCAGACCCAGAGCAGGGACTTCTGCATGACACTGTGGCCCCATCTGGGGGGTCAGAGAACTAGCAGGGTTAGGACAGTATCTGCAGAGAAGGGGATGGGGCAGCAGACATTATAAAGGAGATTTGTTACATGTAAAATGATTGATTTCTCTCTATTCATACATATATTTATACACAGAGAAATGCACAAACATGTATCTACCTTTATGTAGACAGTAGGTGATACTGGGAGCCTCTTTGAAGAAAAAAATGGATTTTTATGTCTGGACCAGGGAACATGGAAGATCAGGCTAACAGATCTTCCCTCCCAGAAGCCTGGAAATACTCAAAGAATGATGAAGACATGCTTGTACGCATTTACATTTACATCTGTAATTATTTACGTATTTCAAATATCTCCCTACAAAATTATATTAATTACAAGAGGGAAAGGACTAACTTTACAGCTGAGAAGCCTGGCGGGCACAACCTCCATTAAACAATCAAAGTGAACATCAGTGAAGAGATAAGTCAAAACCATGTGTTATCTGATAGTTACTCTCAAGTGTTCTAGAGTTGGGGAAAGACTTTGTGACATATATTTGTCACAAGACTTACTCTTCAGTTTGAGAATGTTCCCCAGTGAAAGTTTTTAAAAAGACAAGCGTTGAGTACACGAGGACAGAGAACGAATTGTACACCTGGAGTATGGAAAACTGAAAGGCCTTAGTGGACCTCTTTTAAGTTCCACAGTGGTCATGTTGAGCATTCTCTAGGAACTTTCCCAGGTCCCAAATGCTGAATGATACTCATCTAACCTCACTTTGTCACCTTTTATGTGAAGCTCTTTTTCTCCACCTGTCTTTCCCTTCCTGTGTTTAGCTTGTCTTCCTGACTTTAACTGTGACAAGCATTGCCTGCACCAGCCCGTTACCTCCCCATCCGTAATGTAGTTTTTCGGAGAGCTAACTTTAAAGGTCAGATCTTTGACCATGCCTAAACTTGCATATGTTCCAGCTTTGGTATCCTTTTTGTATTCTTTTTGGTAAGTTCTAGATCGTAATGACAAGTACTTTGGCTGGAGGAAATGATACAGAATAGAGAAGTTTCATCTTCTCCAGCATTGAGGAAGAACTGCTTTCAAAGAGTCCTATTCTCTCTGAATGCATGCTTTCATAACAAGGAAACCAATATTTAGCAAAGGTCAAGTAAGTCAAAGCTGATGTTTTTTGGTGATATTGTCATTAATGGCAAATGTCTTGAAATAGGTAAGTTAATATTGCTGGACTTCCATATTATGCCGATGAAAATGTAGTCTAAGGTATAGTTTATAGAAATGTACTGCATTGTAAAAACAGACCCACGTGATAATAACTGGATCCATCTTATTGATGTATTCCCAGGGGCTTCAAATCCTTATAAAATATTTTATTCATATTTCTACTTTTTGGGAAAAAAATGAATCCTTGCCACAAAATAACTTGTAATTACAACATTCACTCTTTAAAGACTTTATGTGTATACCGGGGTCTACTTAAAATTAAATGGGTAAGTGAAGATTATAAATATCCAATAATAACCATTTCCCATGAGAATGACAGAACAGACTTAGAAATGCCTGTGATACTTAGTATTTTCTCTCTTAGGGTAAGAAACCATGGAATTTTTAAGTGCACTTTGGTTTGTCAGCCTCTACTATATCTGACTTGTGCATTGCCTACATATATATTTTTTATATTTCTGAAATGTGTGTCATGTACCACATATAAATATATTTGCTTCTTTATAACTGTTATTGTGACTAGTAATAATAATATTGCAGTGCTAATAATAATTTTATAGAACCATACACTTGCATCAAGCTCTGCTTTAGTTAATTGTGAAAAAATACAAAACTACAACATAATGTTTAGGTAAGATATAAGGAAGAGAGAAAGAATAATTAAACAAAAAAAAGGAACATTCAGGTACCCATCAAACATCTTAGGAAAGCGATAACCAATCACCTTGTAAATGCCAGAGAGTCCATCCTCAAATTCATCTTCTTCCCTAATCCCCCATCTGCTGAATTCTACCATGTGTTTTGTTTTTAGCATCACCTCGCTTTTTTTTTTTTTAATAAGTACTTTGGACTACTGTTTATATGTTAAATATTGAGTTTTCACCTATTGAACATTATATGAATGGAATTATACTGTATGTGTGTATATAATATATGTGTATGTATGTGTGTTTGTATATAATATATCATAATATATTACGATTGCTTTCCTTCATTCAAAGTGCACTTAAGAATCCTATCCATGGGGCACTTGGCTGGCTCAGTCGGTCAAGTGATTAAGCGTTTGCCTTCAGCTCAGGTCATGATCCTGGAGTCAGGGGATGGAGTCCAACACATGGTTCCCTGCTCAGCAGGGAGTCTGCATCTCCCTCTCCCTCTCCCCCCGCCCTTTCCCCTGCCTCTTCCCTCCAGCTCATGCTCTCTTACTCTTAAATAAATAAATAAATAAATAAACTTTTAAAAAGTCTTAACCATTTAATAAAGAATTTATACTTTGATAGAATATTCCACTGAATGTATAAATATAAGAGTGATTTGCAGATTGTTTCTCTATTACAAGACATAACTAAGACTAGGGACATGTTTGTGTATTTCTCTTGGTTCCCATGTGCAAATGTATCTTTAGAGTGTGTAATTAGAACTGATGCACAGTAGGATTTGTTTATCTTCAACTTGTCTAGAAAATTCGGGTTTGTTTTTCAGAATGTTTTTACAAAGTTTAACCCCCACCGAGAGAGTGTGAGTCTTCTCACGGCTTTTCATCCATGATAGCATTTGGTTTTGTCGATTATTAAATTTTTGTCAATCTGGATGTGAAATGGTATTTCATTACACTTTTAATTTACATTTAATTTGCATTTCTCTGAGGCGCTGTCAAATAGGAGGTACAGATTTGGAAGAAGTAGAAGACACAGCTGCTGGGAGAGAATCCCCCCAAAGCGGAAAGATATATGAAATAGCCTGTCTTTTCCTCTCCTCACAACCTCCAGTATTCTGTAAATGCCTCCAACTGGAAAAACCTACCTGGAGCGTGAGATTAAGGAAGGCCTGAAGGTGTAATTACCTGATATTCAGAGCATGGCAGAGAAGAACAGAAAATGAAACTGAACCAAATACAAAAATGGCCAACAAAGCTATACAGTATTTAATTTGTTACTGAATAACTTGTTATTCCAGTAGACTACAAGCTTGATGAAGAAATGCATTTTTATTGTATTCCTTTTGCTTAGAAGATTTCTTGCCACATAAGAAGTGCTCAATAAATACTGAATGAATGAGTGAATGAATGAGTGATCAAGACCTATGCCACTCATAGCCTTTCACATACTTAAATCTTACTTTTTGAGAATTGAACTATCAAGTAAATTGTTATAATTTAATTTTTTTAATTCTTTTTTTATTTGTTAGAGAGAGAGAGAGAGAGAGAGCACAGGCAGAGGGAGAAGCAGGCTCCCTGCCGAGCAAGGAGCCCGATGTGGGACTCGATCCCAGGATGCTGGGATCATGACCTGAGCCGAAGGCAGCTGCTTAACCAACTGAGCCACCCAGGCGTCCCAATTTTTAAGACTTTATTTTTTTAGAGCAGTTTTAGGTTCACAGTAAAATTGAAAGGAAGATACAGAGATGTCCCACATAGTCCTGCCCCTCCATATGCATAACCTTCTGCATATTCAACATCCCCCTGCAGAATGGTACATTGTTATAGCCAGTGAACCTACACTGGCACATCATAATTACCCAAAGTCCGGAGTCTACCTAATGGCATTATTGGTGTTATCTATTCTATGGGTTTTGACAAATAATTAATGATATGTACCCACCATTGTAGTAACCTGTCAAATAGTTTCACTGCCCTAAAAATTCTCTGTGCTCTGCCCTCCCTTCTCCAACCCCTGACAACCATTTGTCTGTTTATTGTCTCTGCAGTTTTGCCTCTTTGAGAATGTTGTAGAGTTGAAATCATGCAGTGTGTTGCCTTTTGCGATTGGTTTCTTTTCACTTAGTGATTTTCATTTTTAAGTTTCCTTTATGACTTTTTATGGCTTAATAACTCATTTCCTCTTAGTGCTGAGTTATATTCCCCCTCTCTGGAGGTATCACAGTCTACCCATTTACCTACTAAAAGACCTCGTGGTTGGCTCCAAGCTTTGGCAATTAGACATAAAGCTTCCACAAACATTTGTGTGCAGGTTTTTGTGAATATACTGAATATGGGAAGGAGAAGGAAATGATTTCTCAAAAGTCCCTGTATTAACCGAGATAATTTTCTAAAATTTAATAATATTCTTAAATTCACTCTTCTTCTTCTTCTTTTTTTTTTTTAAGATTTTATTTATTTATTGGACACAGAGAGAGAGAGATCACAAGTAGGCAGAGCAGCAGGCAGAGAGAGAAGGGGAAGCAGGCTCCCCGCTGGGCAGAGAGGCAAATGCGGGGCTTGATCCCAGGACCCTGAGACCATGACCCAAATCAGAGGCAGGGGCTTAACCCATTGAGCCACCCAGATGCCCCTCTCTTCTACATGTAGTATAGATAACAGGAATAATTCACTCATTCCATACCTCCATGCTTGTTCCTGCCTCTGATACAATAACAAGCACCTGTCCATCCATCGTTACCATGGCTCTCTTTCCCATCTTGTTGTGTAGATCCATTCACCTGACCTAGTTCTCTATCCAGCCGATTGCTATTTTTCCCCTATGCTCTCAGTCATTCTTCCTCGTCTTTCATCCCTGTACCCAAGTTGTGGTCCTTCTAGCTCTGTATCTAGCTGACTTATTTTTTTATGTGTAAGATATTCACTTAAATGAAACTTCCTGGGGCACCTGGGTGACTCAGTAAGTTAAAACCTCTGCCTTTGGCTCAGGTCATGGTCCCAGGTCCTGGGATCCAGCCCTGCATCCGGCTCTCAGGGAGCCTGCTTCCCTTCCTCTCTCTCTGCCTGCCTCTCTGCCTACTTGTGATCTCTGTCTGTCAAATAAATAAATAAAATATTAAAAAAAATAAATAAAACTTCCTCAAACAGTCTTCCTCTGTGCACCAAGGTACTGTGGCCTTTTTCCTCTTGGTCATTCATCTGTGTGTGTATGTTTCATATCAGTCATCATGGTCTTTAGTTATCCTGCATTCTATTTGTTTTCTTATTTATCTGTTTCACACCACTAGAATAGAAGCCTCTGGGGGCAGGAAATTTGTATGTTTGTTTCTTGCTGTATCTGCGAAGACTAACATAGTATCTGGCAGCTTCATAAATTTTTGAATCTTCCAGGAAACATCAGGTTTTGCTCAGGTAGATGGATTAGTTTAAAAATGAGAACAAATGTTATTTTCACTACTATGACTATCGTACTGAGTTTGTATGTAGTGGATAATGTTGCACAAGTGTGTATGCTCATGCTAGGGGGACAGAATAAATCTCACCTTGCCTTATCATGTGACTCTTTGTACTGATACATTATTTTCTCCAGGACACTAATCATATCAAAGAGAAAAGTACCTCGTTGGCTATCAAAAATGATCTGAATCTACTTTTGCACCATAAACATCCCCAGTTTCTTCAATATTGTAAGCATATTATATTATTTTGGCTCTCCTTATCCTCAGAGTCATTCTTCTCTGGAAATACCCCAGGTTATTATATTCTTCTTAAAGTGCCAAGTCTGGAAATTGACAGTGGTCTAAGAAGTGTAGAGGAGAGCAAGAATACAAACTCTATCACTTTGCTGCCTTTGAAAAGAATAAATCCCTAGGCTGATGGGAAACTGACATTGATTCCTTCTTGGTTTTAGTACCTAACAAAAAAAAAGAAAAAAAAAATATATATATATAGACATTGACCTCACTCATCCCAAAGACTGAAAATGTAAGTAGATTTCTAAAATAAAAATATTAGGAATATTTTTACAGAAATTGCTTAATATTCATTATAAATTATAATTTATTGACCCATTAAACAGTACCTATCATCTGGTGAATTAATTTACATTGTTGCACCAAATGAGGAAGTTTTCAAGTTTGTTGGATAGCTTTTCAGAGTTAGTGAAAGTGTTAGATACAAAATTGCAAAGATAAAATTATACACAAAATTAGATTTTATCTAAAATTAAAGTTAATTTTACCTAAAAATTAATTTTATCTAAAATTAGATTTAAAATTAGTTTTTAAAAAGTGGTTTCACATTTGAAAGCCATGCCATTATAATTTTGGATCAGATTTTAGGGTTGAATAATTTTGTTGAACACTATGTAACCCAATATGGATAGTAGAGGAAACGGAGACTCAAAAAATTCCATTACTTACTTCAGATCTGATAGTTAGCAACGTAACCAAGAGTAGATTTCCAGACTTCTGACTTATTGTCTGTTTCTTCTTTAGTTATAACATGTTGCTTCATGCCCAGGGAGGATGGTCTCACAAACTGAAAATGAAACGTTTGCTTAGAAAAGTTTATTGCCTATTTTATTGTGAGAGATCAAAGGATGCAGTGTAAAGAAAACCAGTGCTTAAATACCAGCGTCCTACCGCTGCTTCAAATGAGTGATGCTGGGCAAGTCATTTAATTTCATTGAGCTGGAATTTACCTAGAGGGTAATGGTAAAGATTAAATAAGAGAATATGTAAGTATATTTTTAAAACCCTCAACTATTAGCAACAACTTTTAACAGCTCAGTTCTATTTTACTCCATACATAATGCTAGGTAAATCCTTTTGTGTTCCTGGATAAAAACCCTCATGACAAAAAACATTAGCTGATTATTTAGATGAGAAATTCTTGTTTGCCTAACACATTCAGCACTGTGTTAACCTAGATGATCAATTTTTAAAGTTTAGAGTTAATGTTCATAAAATACATAGATCCCTCCCCTTTAAATTAGACTGAATACACTAGAATAAGTCAAAATATATAATGTTGATGAAGTGATTCTGAAGATATCTTCTATGTATCACAGAATCATTGTTATGACTATCAGTTTCATGGGGCAGTGTATAAAGACAATAATTTTACATGCTAAATCTTTCAATTGTTTAAATGCTAGATAAATTACAGGTTTGTTATGATTATATCCTTTTTATGATTATAAGATATCTTAAAAACATTATCAAACCAAGGGGTTGAAAGCAATCTTTATTGAGTTTTAAGTTGACTAGTAGAGCAACAAAATGTGTCACTAAGATTCTCGTATTGCAAACCAACATTTATTGGAAACCATACATTTGGATATTGTTCTTGCTAAAGGACTTTTAATTCACCAATACTAACATAGTAAATAATATGAACATGGGAAAGTGATGCAGTTACAGAAGTCATGGAAGTACAGGGAAGAAGTCCATTTTCAAGGTCCCCGTTGAGGGTTCTACCAGCTTTTCCTAAAATGAGAAAATGCAAAAGCTGGAAGCCAAAGAATTATGTGCATTAGAGACTTTTTGTGCTGGCAGGACAGGAGCTATTAGATCATAATGTCCATAATTTTGTGAATATAGAATTGTTTCCTACACCATTACCCATTTCTTTGTCTGCTCTACATAAATGGCTGAAGCAAAGGGGCTTTTTACTCCGTCCCTTAGGAAACAATTCCTCAGCCTAATAGACCTAACAAAGCTGCCTTTTCTGTGATAGTCACTCAAAAATTTCCTATACTCAATTTCATCCCATTACTTCTGGTTATTTTCTCTTGACTAACCTAAAATTTGTTCTTTCTCTCCTCTTTTTTACCCTTCAGATGCTTTCAAGAGATTGAATTTCCCATTAGTCTTTTTACCAAATGTAATGGACACTGTCTTTTAATCTCTGTCCATTAATCATTTCATTTATACCCTTAATCATTTTTATTGTTCCTTCCTGAAGTTTCATTTGTTCACAGTTTCCTCGCATTGAGAAATCTATATTTCTTCTCTGTATTGTGGTCAGTTTTTAAAGAAATTGAACTGGTCCTATTTCTGCCTAACCTAATCTCACCTCCCAGAGATGATTCTTTTTTGTTGTCCTCAATAGTATTTACGCCTAGATTGCACTTTACTAACTATATAATTAGTTAGGCACCCTGTCGTTTTAGGGTGTTTTCTGTATACTTTGCTATACAATTTTCATAAGCTTCTGAATAGAGTAGATTGATTTTCCTCCTTTTTGCAGTCTATGGTGTTCATTGAACTGCTCTGTATAGTTAATTTTAAAAAGCAAATTGGGTCTTCACCTTTAGCCAGGAACTGTACTAACATAAGCTCTAAAGGGAGTATTGAATCCCATACTTAAAAATGGAGTCCTGGACTAGTTTTATCCATCTAAATTCTTCCTGTGGCAATGATCTCCCTCCCACCTACTAAATATGCTCAGGCTTTCCAACCTAAAGCAACTTCAAGGGAGAATAAAATATATTTAGCCATGATATCTCGTATTTCACATCCTCCTGTTGCTTAAATTAGATGAAGATACGAAGATTTCCAGATAAAATGCAAATCTTTTGAAGTACACAGAAAACACGAAATGTTCTCAGATGAAATACTTTATCTCTCAATGGAGAGTTCATGACTCAGAATAAGGATGAGATGCACCATAGGCTATTTGTTAAAGTGGACTGAAAGGAGACGTAGCAGATCTAGAAAGTTCCTTTTCCACACAGGAAAAGACAGTAGCCAAGACTGGACTCTTCCAGCAGAGGGACTCTGCACAGTCCCAGATGAAGGACATGGTTGCAAGAGTTTGGAGGGCTTGAAAAGGGCTGGGAAGAATCGCCTGACAAGTGAGGTCTTTTTCCTTTTAGCATGTGCTTTTGCCCCAATTTTCTAACAGTCTATTTTCCAGAGGTATAGAAATACTGAAAATTGGGGCACCTGGATGGCTCAGTGAGTTAAAGCCTCTGCCTTCGACTCGGGTCATGATCTCAGGGTCCTGGGATCGAGCCCCACGTCAGGCTCTCTGCTCAGCAGGGAGCCTGCTTCCCTTCCATTCTCTCTGCCTGCCTCTTTGCCTACTTGTGACCTCTGTCAAATAAGTAAATAAAATTAAAAAAAAAAAGAACACTGAAAATTAAGGGCAAGAATAAGTACCAAAAGATAGGACACAAATTCAAATATTGTAAGGCCTTTTTATGTTTCTCTGCTGCATTTTCTGTGTACCCTCCATATACTAAATAATATTATTGTGAATATGATCTGTAGTAATGTTGACTGTGTTGAAAAGTCAGCCTGGAGTAGAATGTGGTATGAACTACATCCTCCTGGTTCATGTAAGAAGATGGGGAGATCGTTCTTCCTATGGTGTTTTAGTATCACTTTTTAAAGCAGAATTTCCTCTGAAGAAAATCATAGGATGGATCAAAAAGCTATTAATCATAGTGGTATTTCAAACTAGTAATTTATTTTAAGGATCAATGATTCATTTCAGAATGCCACATAACTTGAATGAGAGATAGTATAATTTAGCAGATGGGATTTAAACTATTATGGTTGAAATTAGACTTAATATTACTTATTTTCTGGGGGGAAAAAAGGTTCTCAAAATTTGCTGAGGGATCTACATTGCTTTTCCTGATGATCATGACAAAATTATAAAGTTACTTTATTTACATGTCTTCCCCTAAATACTGTTAAAATACATACACCCAATCTGGGCACCTGGGTGGCTCAGTTGGTTAAGCACCTGCCTTCAACTCAGGTCATGATCCCCAGGTCTTGGATAGAGCCTGCATCCAGCTCCCTGCTCAGCAGAGTGTCTGCTTCTCCCCCTTCCCCTCCCACTTTCTCTCCCCTTTCCCCTTCCCCTCACCCTGCTCATGCTCTTTCTCTCTCTCTCTCTCAAATAAATAAATAAAATCTTTTTAAAAAAATACATATACCCAGTCAAAAAGCAAGTCATAAAAAATGTGCAAACTTAAGCAATGTGTTGTTTATGTTCTATACCAGTTCATAAATCACCTTCACTGAAATGGAATTTATTATCATTTTTTTGCAGCACCCTCCTACGTACTACATTTCTGTAAGGCGCATGATCTCACAATTTTCTATAAACTTTTGTTTAAGTTGTAATCAATTATCAAACATATACATTCACAGTAACTCTTATCTATACTTTGGGATATGAGTTCTTTATTTGGTTGCATCTACTAACCATTGTGTTTTAAATTTTACAATATAAGCAAAGTAATTGGTGGTTCTATTTTGGCAAGATTTATTATTCATAAGCTGCATCTGTTTCTAGTCTATGGATCCATTATCTTTTAGGTGCTTTATAATTTGTTTTTAATCCTTCACACTACCACTATCATTTTCCCCTGTTTTGAGCAGGTTGGATTTAGTGATTCTTTTTAATGGGACATTAATCAATCTATAATTCTATAATTTGAAGAATTTGGTTTTCACATAAATTATTAATTTGAAAGGTGCTTAATTTTATTTTTAATATCAGTAATTCTATTTTTGTTTGAGTTTTTAATTTTTTTAGGTAAATATTCAGTAATAGTCTATAAAATTATTTGTGGGAATTTCTTTCCAGCAAAAGATGATGGTTCTCAGATTACTAAAGTTTATAATCAGTTGAATGTATTTCTTTCTCCTCTGCCTGCTACACTTCTGGTTTGAAAATTCAAACCCAAGATGAGCTCAAATTAAGTAGCAAGATCACTGGGACCTCTAAATTCACTCTTTCTGTTATAGCTATCAGCCTTTAAATAAAGGCCATAAGTGGAAATTTCAAATAGCTCAAATTTTGAAAGCACTTAAAAGGAGATTTAAGACTATTTAAAAGTAAAGGCTATTTTTGTTTTAGAGCTATCTTGTTATCTTTATAGTTTTGCAGATGTAGCCATGGAGACAATGTATTTCAACTGTTTCAGGAGTGGTTACTGAGAATAGAATCTAGTTTCTAGTTACTCTATGGCTGTATACAGAAAATCATTCATGGAAGCTAGTTTCTTCAATTCCATACTGTTTTAGTTAGGGTTTCTAGATTATGCTGCAATAACTAATGTTCCCCCAGTCTCAAGACTTACCATAATAAAAGTTTATTTTCCACAGACACAATATCCTTTTTGTAAGTCATCTGTGACTTGATTCCTTGTCACCACCCCTGGAACCCAGAGGGACTAAGCAGTATCTATTGGGAAGACAAGCCATCATCTAGTAATGGGGACAAAAAACATAGTAAGTCAGGTTCTGGCTCTCAAAAATTCTGCTAAAATTTCATTATTTTAGCTATTTCAATAGCTATAATTTCAATATAGCTATTCACATAGGGATGTGTGGTCTTCTTGAAAGGAGAGGAACCTCAGGAAGGGACACTTATTAGTCAAACCTGAATACACTCTATTACACACAACAAAATTATCTTCCATTTTTTTAGTAGGTGCCTGGACTACTCAAGTCTCCCTTCCATGCAAAAAGATAACAGATGTTCAAGCAGAGAGACATATCAATATAAGGATTCTGCATCCTTTAACACACACACACACACACACACACACACACACACACACACACAATTTGTGTTCTATAACATGCATGTGTGTGCACATTCATGTTGTAACATATGTTATCTATTATTTAGTGAACTAAAATTTAAAAATATTATTCATTCTAGAGTTTTTTCACCTGACATTCTGCTTATTGAATTTTCTTCTGTGTTTAATAAACAATTTTATAAGCAAGGGTATTTATCCCATCTTCATTCACTTTAACCACTTGGCTTCTTTTTTTTTGACAAACATATTTTCACGTTATGAATGCAAATAAGAGGTTTACTGCCTCTGTTATGTCTAGCATACTAGTATTTCAGCACGAGTTGTATATTGTTTATCCTTCTTTGAATTTGTTTTGACCTTTTGGAATAACTTAAATTTTGGAGCCCATTCTTTTTCAGTGGACGGTTTGTTTCCTTGTTTGTCTGAGAGGGAGAGAGAGTGGGGGTAGGAGGGACAGAGGGAGAGGGAAAGAGAGACTCAAGCAGCTCCATGCAGCGCAGAGCCTGATGCAGGGCTCAGTCTCAAAACCCTGAGGTCATGATCTGACTCAAAATCAAAACTCAGACACCTGATGGACTAAGCCACCCAAGAGCCCCCTCAGTGGAGGTTTTTTGACATTTAGTTTACTAAACAACACAATAAACATTCAATTGGACAGGTCAGTATCATAAAAAACCATGTGCAAAATAATATAATCTTTTATATTTTCTCCATGTAACCATCATTTAATTTGTTTATTCTGCATGGATAGTTATGGAGTGTGTTAATTAAATAGTTTTCAAGTAAGACTTTTCTTCTCAGTTTGCAAAACATAGGTGCATGAAGAAACACACACTAACTTCTTATATAAATTAGACATTATTCTGAAAGTAATAAATCATTTGTTTAATTTGGCAAAGTACACCTAAATTATCTCAGTGAAACACTTTATCTTTATTTTAAAAAATAAATCTTCTTAGAATTATCATTTTGTGCCAAGAATTTACAGTTTTATCATAATTCATGCCATCATCATTAACTTTCTGGCAAAAGAATACAGTTAGCTTATTTTGCATGTTTTTGTTGAATGATACAGAGAACATTATAATTTACACATATCATGCTCTTTATCTTTCTTGCTTTCCCTACTTGCCTCTTTTTGGGCAGTTTTATGCACATTTATGTGCATATTTGGAATTGAGAAAACGTCATAAATGGATCAGGGAGACTCAGCTTAATTTAAACAAACATCTTTTGTTCTAAAATACCTTATATTTTGTGTTCTTTGCTGGAATCTGAAGACTACTTAGGTCCAAAGATCATATTATATTCAATATATGAATGTCCTTGGCTAGTATCTTTTTCATATTATATTTAATATATGAATGTCCATTGGCCAATATCTTTTTTATAGAAATAAGAACCATATAATTTTATACTCAAAGAATACCAGCATAACATATTGTGCATGTCTCACCATTTCTTCTTTATGATAGCTCTACAAAAGAAGTCAGCAATCATGATTTCTAAAAAAATCCTTTCCCTGGGTTAAGTATCTATGTTTCTACTCCCCCCCACCCCCATATGCTAGCATCAGATCCATCACTATCCTGGTTTATATCCTGTTTTCTGATTTTCTTTTTTCTTTCTTTTTTTCTTTCTTTCTTTCTTTCTTTCTTTCTTTCTTTCTTTCTTTCTTTCTTTCTTTCTTTCTTTTCTCTCTCTCTCTCTCTTTCCTTCCTTGCTTCCTTCCAGACTGCTTTATTAGTTCTACCATCACACCATTAACTTCTATTGAGCTTATGGTTGGATTAACCCCGTAGGTGGTTTCTTATTGTTCTCAACTTAATTTTCCCTTGATGTTGTATTTCAGCTTTTATGTGTTTACCTATTTTTAAGTAAATTTTGAATGTCCATTTTTATATTCAGATAGTTTTTCAAGATGTTAGTTCCCCCTCTTAGCTATACGTTAGCTGTGTATTTGATGAAGATTTCTTCACTGAAAATATATATGTTACACCTCACAGAATCAAGTACACAGGCTTGTGGCAGGACATTTGAGGTTCCCCCAAAATTAACATTGACAGATCAACCCAGGAAGTCCACTTGTTTAGTTAGCTACAAACCCACCTAAGTGTACTATCATCCAGCCAGTTTTTCTCTGCTTTGTATACAATGAAATGACGAACCCCTTGTCAAATGCTTATCT
Source organism: Taxidea taxus jeffersonii (assembly GCA_003697995.1). NCBI lineage: Eukaryota > Metazoa > Chordata > Mammalia > Carnivora > Mustelidae > Taxidea > Taxidea taxus. The sequence goes on along the minus strand of ML107158.1, from coordinate 640,342 downwards.
GGAATCAAGACAAACTCCTTTTAAGAAACTCTCATGATCTAAAAGCTGTTTAACTTAGGAAATTAAAAAAAAATAAGTTTTGCCACATAGGATTAAGCCCATGCCCTTTTGTGCCTCCAAATGCCCTAATTGTTTACAAGATATTTTAATAATCCCATTCTTGAAATTGTCCAGGCAATTTCTTATTATTTACTGTTTTAGTCCCCACTTCCTTATTTTAGAAAAGAAGTACTTTTTTAAAAAAAAGATTTTATTTATTTATTTGACAGAGAGAGAGATGACAAGTAGGCAGAGAGGCAGGCAGAGAGAGAGGGGGAAGCAGGCTCCCCGCTGAGCAGACAGCCCAGTGTGGGGCTCAATCCCAGGACCCTGAGACCATGACCTGAGCCGAAGGCAGAGGCTTAACCCACTGAGCCACCCAGGTGCCCCAAGAAGTGCGTTTTCAGATGTCCTTAAAAAATTCTAAAAATATTACAGAGAGCTTTGGTGATCATATTTGCAACTTACAGGGTGGTTTGTAATCTTCCTGGTACAAAATAGTTGAATGAAGTTAAAATAGCGAGGCATGATATGAGGAAGTGGAGATGCAACGGGGGTGGGAGTTAAGGTGGTAGGAAAAGTAAAAATGAAAGAAGATGGGACGGGAGGGAGAAAAACCAAAAGAGACTCTTAATGTCATAAAACAAACTGAGGGGGGTGGGGGGAAGAGGGGTTGGGTGAGGGTGGTGGGGTTACATCATATGTTTAAATAAAGCTTAAATAAAGTAAAAAAAAATAAAATAAAATAAAATAAAAAAAATAGCGAGGCATTCTTCTAATATCAATTAACGTTATTTTAAAAATGTAAAGTTTATAAAACCTTGTCATAGGTGTATTTTCACAGTAACAAGATTTTATTTCTACATGAGAAAGCAGTGATCTGAGGTTAAAAAGGCTAGTGACTTCCTAAAGTACAGAAATGATAAGAGATAAATGGAAATAATGTTTATTTGACTTATTATTAAAATTTACTTTTTAATTTATGTCTTTAAAAAATTAATACATGTGACTTTTGGAACATGAAACAAACAAATAAACAAAAACAGAAAAAGAAAAAGAGCCACCCATATTCACAATACACAGATATTAATGAGTTTAAATATGTTTGATTTTTTCCTTAATCATAAATATTATATCTCCTTTGAGTTTGGAAATGTTTTACCTCAATGACTAGGCCAAAAGAAAACTTAGGATTCAAGTAGTTCCCAATTTCTACTTACTCATTAACTTTGCACCACCTTTCAGGAAGTAGGGTATGACTGTTTCATTTTATTCTTCAAGGCTCACTCCCAGACGTTGGCCTTTCCCAAACTATTTTTTTTCAGTCTGAGCCAATCTTTGTTTTAAAAATTAGTTATTCTTACTCTATTTTTAATTTTTTAATGTTAATTTTCTTGCTTGTCAAAATTGAATTATTGGATCTTTGCCCTTCAGAACCCACGTTCCATTTGAAAAACTCTTGGGTTAAAAATATATACATTTATGAATATTTAGTGTTCTTTTAAAATTTTACTTAATGCAATTACCAGAATAGTCATAGCCATTTCCACTACCATTTCCAGAGCCAAAATCTACTCTCAATCTACCCTCTCAATTATTTCTCTAATCCCACCACCTATTGGCATCTAGCTCTCCATCCATCTATTATATAATCTTGGGAAACAATTATTTGACAAGTGAGTCATACAATTGAAGAATAAGATGTCTTTACGACCGTAGGAAAAGAAACCAACATGAAAACCAACCCACCGGGCCAAAGTATTGTACAGATATTTAAACTGAAAACCATTAAAATTCACTTTTCTGATTCTAAATAAATTGTATGCTGATTACCTACACTTAAATGCTGCCTAAAAGAAGTAGCATTCTTGGGAATATGGCAGGGGAAGGTATTTTAAAAGTAATAAGGAAAGGCGTAAAACCTTATTTTAAGTAGGTTTTCTGTTACTAAGCTCCAGCATAGGAAACACAATCTACTATATTTAACATTATTATTATTTAATATTAAAATTTGTATTCTGCAATCTGGTCTTCCTAGAAAATGATGCTATCATATTCATTTCTCTTTGATTTTACATAAAAATAAGAGTAGTCACAATTTCTGTTGTATTGTCATCCACTTTTATGTATCCAACACAGTACCATGAAAAGTAGAGTCAATATTCAATAAATGAGCAAGTGACTCAACTTTAATATTACTTTTATAAAGGCAGAGTTTAGTCTAGGACAAAAGCAAATAACATTACATTTTGAGTGAATTTAATCATAAGAATTATGGTCTATGAATAAAAACACAGTTTAAAATAATTACTGTTTCGGTATGCTTTGTAAGCAAGTCCTAAAGGATTCCTTAAAATAGACTTAAGAAGTGGCTTTTAAATATTTGAGACTTTGGTTAGTACCGAGTTCCTTCTAAATAGTATAACCAGTTAGTATCTTTAGAAAGGGAAATCACAGGATCTGACCATTAGGCTTGATATAATAAGCATACAGAAAATTGATTGCGTGTTTAGCCTTATATTGGAAATAATGGTTTATTTTACATATATATGTAGTATTCTACAATTGATAGCCCCACATCCATTTGTTTATTTGCTGTAACTAAACATCATCTCACATTTTGTAAATATTTTAGATAGGTCTACATGTTTTTGTCTCTTTCTCACAAAAATATTTGTAGTTTTTATTCACAGATTTTCTAGGATTAATACGTAACATATTAAGAACTTAATATTTGAATTAAAACTGTTTATTAACGCTTCCTCTAATCTCAGTGTACTGTAACAGATATGTCCCCCATTTCTCTTTTGTTTTGTTGTTTCCTCTTTTATCTTTTGCCAAATTATTTCACTTCTACGTTGTCAACTTTTATCTTGCTTGCTTTACAATCCTGTTTGATATACAATAACACATCCTCCTCCATGCCTCTTCTGCTTGCCAATTTTTACTAGGATTCTAAATATTATGAGCATTCCTTTCATGGTGATTGTCTTACCAAAATCGCTGTACCATGAAGTTCTCATCTCTTCTTAGTGTCAAGTTCAGTTTATCATTCTGAGGTCCATATTTCTCCACAAACTTACTGCCTTCTATAGGTTTATTTTTAACTTCCGAGTTATACTTTCTTCACCTTGTTTAGCAATTCGCCAAATTAATTTATGAGCCATGTATTTACATGTAATCTTTTACAACTTTCTACAGTATTTAGAAGACGTTTTACTGAATTATTCTATATATCATAATATCCCAGTTAGCAACTGGTATGAATATTACCACTTACGTAATACTACTGATTTACTGCTGAAAAAAATGCCCATTTGACCACATCCTTAGTTTTATATTTCTACTTTCAAAGTATAATTTATGTCTGTTAATTTCCTTTTCATCTGTCAAAAATCAAACATGAATACATTTTCTGTTTAAAGTAGACAAATGGATTCATGTCTATAGCTTTGAAATTTTTTAACCTATGCATATTTCAAAATTATTGAAGACACAGAATTTTAAAAATAGCTTTGGATAGTAGCTGAGTGTCATTAGAGTTCATTAAATTTCACCAAATGGTATGCTATTACACGTTTACCGATTTAAATTTAGAAAGAAAGTTGATTACAGTAATGGGATACAGGGATATGCCAGGTATGTTTTGCTTTCCAACTTTTATAGATGCTCACATTAGCCACAGTAAGACACTGTCATCATGATCAAGGGCATAATGGAAATCAGTTTCTGACAGAGCATATATTGTCCTTGAAAACTGTACTGACAAAATGAGGGGTCCAAGGATACTTCAAATAGTAAAGAATAGATCAAGGATACTTTTACAGTTTAGGAATGGTGAAAACTATTATGGTTTTAATATTATGTTTAAAATATTTCTTACCCCTATATCTAAGTAATATATTTTATATATTTATAAATATGTACATATAATATACCACATATATATAATATACCACATATTATATATCTCAAAATATATGAGCATACTTTGGATAAACGCAAGTAACTTATTGAAGAGATATTGAATCTCTTTTTTCTTGAAAAATATATAAGTTGAATTTATGATTCTGATCAGCTGCAATATGTTCGCTTAGACCTTTTATGCAGAAAGTGAGTGAAATTGATCAAACACGTGTACCTTAAGCGTATTAATAGGCTGGCTTTTATTTTTTATTCTTGTTTGTCCACTATCATATTTGTCTACTATTCAAGTTCTCTATTAAATTATGGTCATAGATAAATTGCATTAATTTTGTGCAAACTCTGCCTGAATAAAACATATCTTCTCTCAGTTCTGAAAAAGATATTCATTAAATGCACAACTTCCAATGTGCACTTAGACTGGAAATGATTATTTTTTCAAGTCTACTTGTAACAGGAAGTCGAAAGACCAGTAAAACACCTTTTTTTTTCTTTAATAATATACTTGTTTTAAAAAAGAATTGAATATCAGTCTTCTCCATTCAACTTTGCATGGTCATTATCCTTTTCTTACTATACCAAATAATAGCTTCTTTTTTTTTTCTTTTTACAGACAATGAGTCCTTCACAGTCTTATACTGAATATAATAGTATCTTGATAGTTTCATGTTAACTTTATTGTAAATTGAAAAATTCTGAACCTAGCCTAGAGTGATTGTAACCACCCTGAATAAAAGGCATTCCAAAAGGCTGTTCCAGAAACATAATAGCAGTGGGAAAATGGTGCCAATTGACTCTGATATAATGACAATTGATCATGTCTTTTCACTCTAAATTAGTGGTCATGGATGTTTCAAGGATACATATTAGGTGAAAATTTTTGAAATATACATAAGAATACTTGGTTTTCTAACCCTGAAGGCAACTCTCTTCTTTCACACCTCAATCATGCAAGAGTTAATTCTGTCTCCTACAAGGATGGAAGCTCCAAGTTAGGTCTGGAAAGCAGCAAAGGCAACCTGGAAACCTGGACTCAAAGTAACACTTCTGTTGTCAAGGGTTACTGATGGGGGAAGGGAAGGGGCTGGAAAGGGAAGGAGTTATGGAAATGAAGAAGGATTGTAGCACAGACTACATAAATTCAAATGCTATACATATATTTGGAATGGGATCTCAATTCTGTTGTATTTTTGCCTTTTGCATTTTCATTTATTTAGTTTACACATGGATGGTGAATTTATGAGTTGATTGTTGCTGACCTTATTCAGTGTATCACAGCCTAACAACATTCGGCTGTAAATTATAGCCATAATAATTTTGTAATTAAATTTACATTACTATTTACATCTCAAGCACAATAAAATCATGCTATTTCCTAAGCCGTAATATCAGCAAATATCTTTGATGGAACTTGGTGGAGAGTCTGTGTCATTTCAGTTTACATGAGAATTTCTTTTTCCTCATTAAAGGTCAAGGGAAAACGATCCTTAAGGGCTTTAAGTTCACATGGAAAGACTGAGTAATATTCTAACTTGTAAGATAGATACGTTTAATGATGATGTGCTGAAATGTTTTTGCCCAATGCTACAATATTTCAAAACACCGGTCATCATAGGCCTGCCTCGCTCTAAGTCTCCCTGTTAGGTCAATTTGCATTACTATTGGGTTTGTTAGAGGAGAACTGTAAAAAGAAAATGTGGCAATTTATAGTAAATTCTTGAAATCTTGTGACATTAGCAACATCTTTATGTTGATTTATATTTCTGTTATCAGTATTCACAAACAAAATATTTCTGAATTTATTTTGTAAAATAAAAATGATGTCCATGGCGTTGCCATTGATGCATTTTCAGTATCATTTAAAATATATGTCTCATGTTCTGTAATCAGCACATTCATATATTAGCTTCTACCATTTTAACCTACTCATTTAATTTGGAGGAGCCATGCATTTTCAAGGATGAAATTAAGTGTTATTTTACATAAGTGAAGTGCAGTAGTATTTGACTATAGAAGCACTTCTTGGATTCATATCCAAATAATGCATTATAGAGAGCAGAAAAGAGGCTTTTTCTGCCAAAAGTATCTGCGAATTTTCTTTAGAAAATGTTCTTTTAAAATCCTTTGTATTTGCAAAGCCACTCTGTGGAGACAATTAAAGGCAAAAATGAAATGATAAATCACATGACAGGAGTTCAAATGTGAGGGTTTTTTCCTCGGTTAAACATCGCAGCAGGCATTACAATACCAGAGGTAACGAATCAATTAAATCCATTTTCCCCTCCGCGCCTCCAAAGCTGCGTGCGTAGTGTTGCTGTGTAGTTTAGCGCCGGAGCAGTAGGACCCAGGGGCCTCCGCAGCCACCAATAGAAGCGCACACTTGGACCTATTTGCATGCAATGCCGTCTGCTCTGCGCATTAATAGTAATACAGATAACGGGTTTCAAAGAATTCTCTACCGAAGAAGGATTGGATTTTTCCAGGGTGCTGATAGTGAGAAGGAACCCGACTTTACTCTCTCCCTAATTTCCCCACTCTTGGGTTAAAAAGTCCCAGAGAGCTTTGGCTTGCTTTAAACTCGGGAAGGTCTCCGTGCACAGCAAAGTTGGAGGGCTGCGCCTGCACGACAGAACCGCTAGATTTCCGAAACAGTCCTATCGAAGGGTAAGTCTGCCAAATGATGGCAAGGAAGTGACAGCCGGCTTTAGAAACTCAAAAGGGACACGCTCCGTTTTCCATCGGCGGTTGCTGGAGTGCAGAATGGGTGCGGACAGGACTCCGCAGTTTGTCCAGAAATTGTGACTGGTGCACTGGGGCGTTTGGGGGGGTAGAATCAGAAACCTTCAGGCTAAATCGGAAATTGCAGCCCTACGCTCGGGCGGGATTCAACAAGTTTCCCTGCAGGGATGCCATGGGTTTTGTCGTGTGTGTGTGTGTGTGTGTGTGTGTGTGTGTGTGTGTGTGTGTGTTGTTTTTATTCCCTTGCAAGTTGTTCGGAGTGTCCATTCCGGGTGGGCTGCCCCTGCTTCACAAAGAAGTTTCGGGATTTGTGTCTGTTGTGTGGGACTGCGTTAACCCTTGTGTCAAGCGGTTCTATGCCGCATTTGGGCTTCCTGGGGACACCCGGGAGAACTGCTTCTAAGGATGCTCGGAGCCTCTGGGGCCTGCGCGGCTCGTGCTGGGCAACTTCCCCGAGTAATCTCGGGGTCTCTGAGCGTACCGTGGTTATGATGTGGACAGAAGCGCAGAAACCAGCAGCTCCGACGCCATTTGAGCTTCCAAACTTTGAAAGCGTTCTCTAACAAGGAGGGTGAGAACGGGTGCTTTGAAAATATGCATTACTAGATGAATTTTGATGAACTCTTAGTGATATGCAGGCGGTGAAGTCTTTCGGGACCTGCGTTTCCAACGTGCAGCTTTTGCCTGGACGTGCAGTGCTGATGTGGAACGGTGGGGGTTTAAAGCTAAGGCGGTGGGGGGGGGCTTTATCTGAGGGAGCGAGGAAGAGGGAGAGAAGATAGATGAATGAACAAGGTGCGTCCCATTTTTCACATACAAAAACCACACGCGTGGGACGTGCCAGGAAGCGCTCCAGTTGGTGGCGTTTGGCTGGAAAGCGTATTGCAGGGAGGTCCGGGCGCCTCTGCATTCATTATTGATGAAGCGCGGTGCCCTTCTGGGGGCCCTTTCTCGCTCCTTCTGCGTGCCCCCTCTTCCGTTCCGCGCTCCCCCTGCCTGCGGCTCGGGGTTGGCGCGGGTGCAGCGGCTCGCGCTGCTCAGCCCCGCAGCGCTGCGGACACAATGGGGAGAGGCGGGCAGAGCCCTGCGGGCGGGCGGAGTGGGGAGCTCGGCGTGGCGATCCTGCTGCCGCAGCCACCGCTGCTAATCGGCGGGGGCTGCGGCGCGGCGGGGGCTGCTTGAGCCCAGCGCCCACGCGCCGCGACATCCCGAGGGCCCTGCGCAGGACGGGCCGCAGGGGTCCTGGGTTATCCTTTTAGGGGCCACTGTGCTATCGGGCAGACAGGTGGGGTGGGGAGATGGCATGCTGAGCCATCCCATTCCACCGTTCCGTTCAAAAGTGATACTGCTACCCGAAAATCCCGGGGGTGCACCCCAAACGTCCTAGAGAATCTGCACTCCAAAGGGAAAGGAGACGAGGAGCAAAGAAGGGAAACACTGAGGAACTTGCAGGAGAATAGCAGCAAGTGATTTGGGGCAATTCTGGTCATCAGCCAGGCTTTTCTTGGCGCTTTTAAGTGAGCTGCTTTATGTGCGGCTTTGAAGTACGCTTCCGTGGCCTCTCTGTGGCTCCGAAGGGGCAGGCTTCCAGACCCAGGAGCCCACTGGAGACTCCATCTGTAGATGAAGGAAGGAGACTGCGGGGCAGGGGCCTTCATTTCGCAGTGTCATTTAACCCTGACCTCAGCAACTCCCACCCTTTCACGCCCTCACTGGGGAGTGCCCTGACCTTGCAAACTCCTCTGGGTCATCTGCCCTGTTTCTTTTCAAGTGATTTTTATCAGGCTGTGTGTTACAAAGGCCTGTTAAGAAATGGTTTGTGTATTTCAAGGAGTCATGGGAGATTGTTTAATTTGGAGGTGGATTCCCAACCCCCCTGAGCATTTGGAGGAAGGGGCCGAGGTGAAGGACTCTGTAGAAAGGCCCACCTGGGGGGTTGGTTGCTTGAAGGGGAACTTCAAGAGGATATATACCTCTTTGAGCACATGGTGGGGGGCGGGGGGGAGGGGACAATATCATTGCATTCTTTTCCCATTTTCCATTTGTCCCCTTAATTATGGTTGTTTGGGAACTAGGGTGTAATATTAAATGGAAAATATCTTGAGAATCCGTCTATTAGGAAGCCAGCTAGAAGTGTGGTAGATAGGCTTTCAGGCCCAAACTTGGATGCTCCTCAGACCTATTATCTGGAGAGATACAGTTTGCTACTGCAAAACCTGCCTCTCTTCTATATCTTTTGAAAGCCTTTCGAAAGGCTTGGAGCATGTTGATTTCATTAATGGGGTTTATTAACCAGTTAGTGGGTGTCCATCAAGCCCTCCCTTTCCAACCTCCCCCCTAAAATCCCCTAACACATCAAAAACAAAAACAGCAGCAACTAAGAACAAATATCCAGTTGGTAAGAGGACTTTTTGTGTGTGTCTTAGGAATCTATCTTCCTCCCACCGGAGGGAAGGGTAAAGCTGAGGAGTATGTAAGGGTAAGGTGTGAGGGCATTCACCTCATACCCTTACCACAGATTTTGGACTTCCATTAACCCTTCTCCACGTATATTCCTGCATGTGTCTTCCTACTTAGCCCTGTACGATCTGCAGAACTGGAGCAAATGACACAGCTGCAGATCCTTGATGAAAGCTTGCTTCAGAAAATAGCTGTTAATCACGCATTTGGGGGATTTTTCCACATGCTTCCATTTACTTCTCTTTCCTTCCCTTCCCCTGTCCTTGAACCAGTGTTACCATCTTCTAGGCTATGCCCTGCAAAGGGTTAGTGATTTCCAGTGGCTTAGCACTGTGCTGAGCGTGGGAGGGCAGAGACAGCTAGTCAGAGAGTCCCATAGGTTTAAAGCTGACTTTCTCTTACTCTATACTGCCCAGAATAAAGAAAATTATCCAAATATCTCCCCAAAGAGAATTATATTGGCCTACATGTAAAATTGTCTTTATCTTATTGCATAATGGAATCAATTCGGATACAAAATAACTTTGGTTGGAAATGAAAGAGAAGCTATACACTTGCTTGCAGTATTTGGAAACTAATGTACTCAGCTGTGAGATCCATCTATCCTTGATATATTAGTGGCTATTTTTATTTAAGCAACATTTACTATGTTACTTTCATTATGAGGCCGAGCAACTCAAGATACTGCTAAGATGGGAATTTTAAAAGAAAAACAAAAAACAGGGCAGCAAAGCAAGCCCTTGGCAGCTTGATGAATGAGCAGGGGCAATGCACTATTTGAAATGTTAACTGGAGGTGAGGTTCCATCCAATGCACTAGAGACTGAGTTCCTCCTTATTGCCCAGAAAACTCAACTGATACCTTTCTCTCTCTTCCTCTCCTCCCCCAGCTCCCCCCACCCCTGCTTTTCCATTTCTGTCTCTGTGATCTCTGAGATCAGAAATATAACCATAATAATATACAAGAATCTAGACTTATAACCTGGTCGCATAATAATTTATCTCTCTAACCTTGCTGTTGAAGTGAGTGAGCAATATTACTCAATGCATTCTTGGTTATATCTAAAATATATTAATGGCATATGGACCAGCCAAGTCTCCAATGCTATAGGAAATAGAGGTGCTAGAAAAGTAACTAACTTACCCAAGGCCACATAGGAGAGAATTGTAGACACAATGTTAGGCATCTTACCTGCAATAAATATTCCATTTAATTTTCCCATCACTCTTTTGAGGTAAGACTTTTATTAGATTTCTTTAATATATGAAGAAACTGAAGCTCAGAGAAGTTAAACAAAAATATACAGTCATTCGTCTGATAGGAGAAGATCTAAAATTGGAAATAAGTTCTTGTTCATGACAGAGTACATGCTTTTCCAGGATACCATGAAACTATATTTTCTCATTATATTTAAATAAGAAGTTTCATTATTTTTAAAATTTTGTTCTAGCATAATTTTTTAATCTCCTAAATATCCTTTTCATGTCCAAACCCTTTTTGGCACCTCCTTCAGACCAGTCTTCTATGAACAGTGACTTTCCAAGGATGTCAGAGCACAGAGTTCTTTCTTTATTAAGAAAGCCTACCTCTAACCACTGTCCCAAATGTACCATCATCTTTGGAAGTTAGAGAAGAAGCATAAAAAATAAGGTCTTCATCATTTACTTTGCAATTCGGACAGATAGAAGCAAGGAGTCTGGAAGAGTCCATTATTTCATTCTGAGACAGAAGCTGGATATCTCCACCTTCACATTTTCACACACATGGATTCTCTGATCTGTAGGTTTCCCACCTTTACTGAACCCAATCCTATTTATTTGTTTAGGGTGGTTCATGTTTTTCCTCCAATGTGTCATCTCTGACTATTCCAATCCTTATCATTTTTAATACACCTCTAAAATTTCCAATAAATTACAATTTCTGCCATTTAATTTGGTCTTGATTTAGAGTTCAGAGGAGTGAGCTAACATTTCTGGAGCATTTACTCTATATCATATCTTTTTACATAAATTATCTGTCAGATTCAGTTTTCGGTTTGTCCTCAGTCACCCCAGATGGTGTGATGTATTTCTAGAGTTTCAAAAAAAAAATTTAAATTTGATATTTCTAGTCCATATATTGCTCCTGATCACCACATTTGTATTTCCAAAAATCACTTGATATCTCCACCTAGAGATGTATTGCAAAAATTTGTAAGGAAAATTAGTAAAAGGAAATTATTCAAAGGTACATGTGTCATTCTTCCTGACATACTTTTCCTTCCTTGGTTTTCCAAGTCATAACTTGTCCATCATGCATCCAGGCAAAATAACCTGTGGCAGATCCCTCTACTTCATCTACCACATTTGAGTAATATGTATATGTATGTATGTGTATATATATATATATACATACATACATTACTTCCTGGGATCAGCCTGCTAAGCTAACAACTCACCTCCCTTTTTGCCCCACTTAAATCCATGTGCTTCATATCTGCAAGTCATTCAACTTTCTAGAGCATAATTGATGAAGTCAAAACTGCTTTCATGTCATTTAAGATGCTCTATCATTTGGATTCAGAATTCCTCTCTTCAGTCTTCAGTTTTATCAATTACTATGAAAATCTCCTGCATTTTCTCAAATACTGAGGATATAGCATTCCTTTCTTCTTTTGTTTGTTAGAACTTCAGCTCATAATGGTTCTCACTTTTCTTGAACCGTGGATCTCTGGAAACACAAAACAGGTGTTACCCTTCTGTGAAGACCTTCATGTTAAGCAAATAGATTTAAATATGTCTCTTTCTACTCTTAGTAATATCTCTGAAATTCTTTTGCATTTATGTATTCATTTTTATCAAGAGACTGAATTCCTTGAAGTGGTATTTTCCAAACTTTTGCCATTCGACCAAGGAAACCTCTTAATCAAGAAAAGTAGTATAGAAATGGACCCACCACCAGATTTAATGCATTAAAATATGGGGATAGGACTCTGGAATCCACATCTTAACAAGCATTTCAGGTGTCACTAGGCACATGGAATTTATCACAACTGTTGCTTCCCAACTCAGCTAGGTCAATTTGGTGCATAATTTGGCAGTTTGGGGAAAGAGCCATCAGCATGGCTTTTTAGATCTCGCTGAGGAGTATGGGCATGTCCTCTTGGATTACTGTGCTTTAAAGAAACATTTGATTACAGAGTTGGGTATGTCAAATCATGTGATTGGTTCTTAGTGAAGGAAAAAAGAGTCCTACATCAGAAAGACATATTTGCCAAGAGCATAATTTCGATAATCACATGAGAACATGGCTTGTAGGGTTGAGGTGCTACAGTGCACAGAGTATTTAGAACTTTACTGACTCTGATATTATGTAATTTTATAATATTACAATATTTTAATATTATGATGTGCTTATTTGGCAAAGAAGGAGAAAATAGTGAAGCAAGTGACTGTAAATTATCACTCAGATTAAGTAAAAATATATTAAACAAATTTAAGCCCTCTGAGCACAAATTACATCTCCCTCCAAGAGGTAAATTGTATTATAAATTTGTTATTTTTATCACTATGCATTAACTTTTAATTTCACTGTATACAGGCACACCCCGAATCATATATAGTATTGTATTAAATAACTATATTATTTAAATAAATTTTAACATATTATGTGCATTCTCAGAAATATTGATTTTTTGTGGTTTATTTAAGTCAATACAGGGAGACTTGATCCATTCCTTTTCATTGCTGTATAGTATTCCGTTTTAATGACTCTACCACAGATTTCTTTCTATAACAGTGTAGCAGTGATGTGTGTGTGTGTGCATGTGCATGTATCATTGGGAATATAGACAACGCTTTTTTAGGTATATGCCTAAGAGTGAAATTGCTTGATTATGTGAAATTTCATTTATTTCCTTTATTCAGATATTTGTAGCATTTCCAGATTCCACACATATTTGTGCGAGCTACCATTCTATCTACCCTTCTCAACATTTAATATTGTCAATTTCTTAATTTTAACAATTGAATAGTTTTAATTTTTCTTTTCTGATTATATGTCCAGTGAACATCTTTTCACTGGGAATTCAGGTTTCCTCCACTATGAATTGCTTAAAAATATATTTTACCTATTTTTTTTTTTATTTTTTTTTTACTGAGCCATTTATCTTCTTATAGATTTCTAGAAGTCCTTTATATATCCTATATCCAAACTCATTTTTGGTAAATGCATTGAAAATATTTTTCCCTAGGCTGCATCTCATCTTTTCTATTTTGTGTATGTGTGTGTGTGCGTGTGTGTGTTGTTTTTTTAAAAAGTATATTTTGTTTCTTTAAAAGTAATAAAACTTCCCCATCATGCTTTCTCTTTTTTATATCTTGTTTTAGAAACCATTCCTTATGGTGAAGTCATAAAATATTTTCATATATATATTTTAAGTTTTTAAATGTTGCTTTTTACATTCAGTTCTTTGATCTATCTAGAATTGATTTTAGTTTCCATGTGCTGAGAAGTGTGGTTGTCACATATAAATGTTCCATATGTGGATGGATTCCTTTTTTGCCTATAAGGCTACTTGGCATCTGTCCTCATTTGAGACACATTTTTCTGGTCATTGTCTGCCAGGTTGGAATGAGGACCATTATCTCACTGAACCATCGCAATGTTAATGAACCAGAGTAAAAGCATTAATTAAGATTTCAACCCACATAGGTTTATATTCAGTTAGAATTAAAGACCAGTGCTTTTTATGACAAACTGTATAATCTCTTTAAATGGTTTGTGAATTGTTCATGCGTAATGAGTCCTCTAGCTATGCCTAGCATAATTTACTTCAGTTTTAGTTCTTTATGGAGAATATTAATGAATATTCCAAAGACACACTTTCCTTGTTTATAAGACTCCAGCAAAGTAGATCAAAGGCAGAATCATGACCCACTCTAGGAATGAAGCATGACTGACCATTTGCCAGGTGACTTACATAAGCCAGAGGAGGAGCCACATTTTAGCACAACAACCAACAGCTTCTGATCAATGCATATATCTGTTGAATAAGCACTCCAGAACATTAACACGGTGGCAAAAAGTTTAGAAAGGAAATTATCGCAGTGCACTGTGCATATTATATTACATCTTACCTTGGAATAAAGATCTAGGGGGACTGCAAAACCACTTCACTTGTTTATATGAAGTCATAGTTTCTGTAAGTTTGTTTTTTATTCTATAATGAACAACAGCATGCCAAACAAACATGGCTAGTGTTAAGACAAGTCTTAAATTATTTAAATACTGGGTATGAAATTAAAGGTGCTTAAGAATGATCTGGTTTGGCAAATGAAATGAAAGAATCTTATATTTATAAGCTTCCCTGAAAAAAATAAAAAATTTTATGGAAAGCCTCTGCACCAAATACAGATTACACCCAGCCCATTAAATCCAGTTCTTTCCAATTAATGTCTTTTGTTATACATTGGACCAAGGAAAGGAACTATTTTCGGGAAAGAACAAACTGATGGAGTACCTTTTCTTATTCATTTCTTTTGTTGACACTGAAAGTCTGAATTCCTCAGCGCACTGCCTTTCCTACTCAGATTTGGGACTACTATTCTAACTTCTTTCCATTTCTCTCACTTCTTCCCTAGGCATAGTCTCTGTTTCACTGTACCACACAACTTACCACCCCTCAACACAGCATTTTGTTTCCAACTCATTGCCTTGGCCTTTCTGTCTTCTTAAAATATCCTTCTCCTTCTCTATCTAGTGAGGTCTTTATCCTTCAAGATCTAACTTAAGTGTTACCTCCTTTTTGAGGCATCCTAATTTTCTCCTAGGAAGCTCATCTCTTTTCTATTTGTGTTTTAGGAGAAGTTAGTACCTACCTATACTCCTTTATCTTTTTTAAGATTTTATTTATTTGTTATAGAGAGAGAAGGTGCACAAGTGGTGGGGGAGGTGAGAGGGAGAGGGAGAAGCAGACTCCCTGCTGAGCAGGGAGCCTGGGGACACAGGGCTCGACCTTAGGACTCTGGGATCATACATAACCTGAACTGAAGTCAGATGCTTAACTGACTGAGCCACCCAGGCGCCCCTATACTCCTCTTGATTACAAGTAGCATTTGTCAGTTTAAATGACCAGACAGACTACCTGGGACAAAGATGATGAAGAATTTCTCAGTGCATCTGTCTAAACCTGCTATTACAATTTCATTGAGCTTATTCCCTATGCTATGCCTTTTAATCTCAATACTTCCTCTCTTTAAATAGTTACATTTTACATAGCTAATTGCCACATGTGGCTCATGGTTGGCATATTAGATCAAACAGGTATAGAATAGCCCATCATCTCAGAAACTTCGATTAAACAGTGTTGGGAAGAATAAACTCACAGTAACATTTGGAACAAATGAATGAATGAATGAATGAGATACTAATACCCTTTGATTTTCAATGGACAGCTGCCACTGAGTTGGATTATAGAACATGGTCGTAGTGGTGAGGATGACTTCACAACTTCACAGATTTTAGCATTTCCTGGCAAGAAACGCTTACTTCAGCCTAACCAAGAAAGTAATTACAATATGAAATACCAAAGAAACCAGAGAGAGGGGCACCTGGGTTGCTCAGTCAGAAGAAGCTAAGGGGGGGGGGGCAGTTAAAGCTATACTTTGATGATTTCCTTGCATATTTATGCAAAACTTGTTCACCTGAAATGGCAGAGTAACAAACATCATCTTTTAGGACACAAGCTTATGAGAAATAGGATTGAGTTAGTGGGAACAACTCCGTCTCTTAGGATTTAGATTCCTTCCCATGTGGAGGTAAATACACACACTCTTTCTCAAATATCAAATTTAGTTTTATATTAATACCCATTGGATGACTATCTCAAAAAAGAAAAAAAAAACTTAGAAAATGCCAAGTGTTGGCAAGGATGTAGAAATATTGGAACTGTGGTGCACTGATGGTGGAAATGTAAAATGATGTAGCCATGAGGGAAAATGGTATGGTGATTCCTAAAAAATTAAATAGAATTATCATAGGATCCAATAATTCTGCTTCTAGGTGTTTGTCCTAAAAAACTGAAAGGAGAGATTGGAATAGATATTTTTGCTTCCATGTGCATAGAAGCATTATTCACAACTGCCAAAGGTAGAAAAAAACCAAAATGTCCTTTGGTGGCTAAATTGAAAAACACATTGTATATACTTATAATTAGTTATTAGTCAGCTTTAAAAAGGAATGAAATTCTGATCCATGCTATGGCATGAATCAACCTTGAGAAAAAATTGTCTTATGTGAGAAAAGTCAGACAAAAAAAGTTAAATACTTTATGATTCCACTTATACGCAATACCTAGAATAGTTAAACTATAAGGACGGTAGGTAGAATGGTGATTATCAGGGCCGAGGGGAGCAGCGATTGGGGATTATTATTTAGTGAGTATAGACTTTCAGTTGAGGATGATGTAAAAGTTCTGGAAATGAATAGCACTGATAGTTACACAACAATGTGAATATACTTAATGTCACTAAATTGCATACTTTAGAAAGGTTAAAATCATAAATTTTATGTTATACATAATTTACCACATCGAAAGTATTATTATTTTTTTCAAGATGTTATTTATTTGAGCTAGAGTAAGAGTGAGAGAAAGAGAGAGAATGAATTCAAGCAGGGGGAGCAGCAGGCAGAGGGAGTAGGAGGTTCCCCGCTGAGCAGGGAGCCCCATGCAGGGCTCCATCCCAGGATTCCCGGATCATGATCTGAGCTGAAGGCAGATGCTTAACCGACTGAGCCACTCAAGAGCCCCTACTGTGACAAATATTTATTAAGCCCATTTGTGGTTGGGCAACCTCACCCCTTAGAAAAAGATTTATTGTTCCAGCGTGGCTTCTCAGTGCTCTTTAAATGTTAATTTTCAGGGGCCCTGAGTGGCTCAGTCAGTTAAGCAGTTAAGCTTCTGTCTTCTTTCCGCTCAGGTCCTGAGCCCAGGGTCCTGGGATTGAGCCCCACATCAGGCTCCCTGCCCAGGAGGGAGCCTGCTTCTTCCTCTCCCTCTCCCTGCTGCTCCCCTTGCCTCTGAGCTCTCTCTATGTCAAATAAGTAAATAAAATCTTTTAAAAATGTTAATTTTCAACACATCTCCACAGAATACTCTCTCTGCCTATTAATATTAAGAGAAAGGCAATGAACCCAAAGAGGTTTCATGGAAAATGAACAGTAACAATGGATCGATCTACTCTATGGGATGTATTATATGAAACAAGCACACTGAATGGAGAAAAAAAAAAAAAACCTCCGTGACAATGAGTATTGTGCTTCTGGATAAGACAGCGGGTGAGGTATGCTGGAGGTTTTGGACAGAAATAACTGCAAGACGGGTTGCAGTGAGGTAGACCTGAAGCCCCAGGAGGACTTTGCGTGCAGGTGATACAAAGTGGCCAATAAGGCAGTGCCTTAGCCACCTGCACATGCAAACTGCTAGATGAAAGAGTTATGTGATCAAATGGGATTACTCGGTGACACAAATGTATGCGGCTTTCATGAATTGCAGATTATGGAGCATCTGCTCCCTTGCTGACTCCTTGGGGGGGCGGGATATGTACAAGGAAGGGTCTTTGTCGGGATGGTGACAGCACTGATTGCTTTTGGTGCTGGAAATAGAGAAGCAACAGTCTCATCCTCCCCTTTCATGTTTTCTCTCCTTAATGTAATGATTCACCTTCTGATAGAATATTGCTTTAATCCATCCTCCTATTACCATGAAATTTTCTAGGTAGGTACAGTTTGACATCTTATGGATTACTCTTTTTCATGGATGATGATTTGGCATACTTAAAAAGCGCCCTGAAATTCACTGCCCTTGGTACAGTGCACAATAAAGTAAGCCTTTTCACGTATCATGCAAAGGGGCAGGAGCTGTGGACTGTTTTTCCAAGAGTGTAAAACACAGGGCTGGTCCTGTTGTGTTCTTTTCCCTGATGCTGTGGATTACAAATGTTTTTCCGTCAAATTAAATTCAGCTTAGTAAACCCGAGAGCATGGAAAGAAGTTCTTGATTTCATTAGCTCATTAGAATGACATTTCAACTAAGCAAGTTAGTCAATCAGTGTCATTCTGACCATTGTGACATAATTTGGGGATATGGAAACTATTATTACAGTGGTATTAAAGTGGGGATGGGTGAGCCTGGTGGTGGATATTAAGGAGGGCACGTATTACATGGAGCACTGGCTGTGGTGTATAAAAAATACAAGAAAAAAAGTGGTATTAGAGAGTGAGAGCTTAGACAGAGGTAGGGAAAAATATCAGGAAAGAATTTGTCCTTTTTTTGAGAGCTGTAGCTATAGCTAACATATTAGTGACGATATTCTTTATTTTGCCTTAGTTTCTAGTGCCAAAGCAGCAAAGAAATTGAGGTCATAGCTCTTCAATTTTCCTCTTCCATATCTCTTCAACTTTTCCATTAACTGCCTTCTTTATTTTTACAGTTATTTCCACTTGAGGAAGAAAAAGTCCTTCAGAGTTTTCAGAATCTTTTCTTCTCCCTTTACCCCTCCTCTATCTTCTGCCCTCCTCTTAAAAATTAAACTTCTTGAAATAGTATCCTTCTGTTGCCTTCCCTTGATTGTCCCTAATTCTTCACTCCTCAACCAACTGTAGTTTCAGGTAGCCCTAATCTGCCCTAATCTGCACAGTTAGACTCTACAGATTTAGGGTTTGACAAAGCAGGGCCACGCTTCAGATTTCATCCCACTTTAGATTTTTGTGAAATTTGAAATATATCGAACAGATTTCAGGACACCATTTTGTTCTAAATTTCCTCCATACATTTGACTTTTCTACTTCTTTTTTTTTTTTTTTAAGATTTTATTTATTTGAGAGAGAGATCACAAGTAGGCAGAGAGAGAGAGAGCGGAAGCAGGCTCCCTGCTGAGCAGAGAGCCCCATGTGGGGCTCGATCCCAGGACCCCGAGATCATGACCCGAGCCGAAGGCAGAGGCTTAACCCACTGAGCCACCCAGGTGCCCCTGACTTTTCTACTTCTTGTTCTGCTGTCTCCTTGTCCTCTACCATTTTCTTCAATGTTGCATATTCCGCAGATTCTGCCCATAGAACTTTTCTCTTGATGTTCTGCATATTCTCCTTTTGTGATTTCCTTCACTCCCCAACTTCAAACTTATATAATGGAGAATAAGATCATGCTGTGTGGATAATAGTAACCGATGATACATATAGATGATGCTGTTTATAGGGCATTCTGAGAAGTGCCTTTACACTCTTGCATGTGATCCTACAAAGCACTGAGCACACAATATGGCCAGTGTCTTGCAGAGAAGGAGTTCGTGGCTTTCATGTGCAAGGTTTCATGGGAAACCGACAGAGCTTCAATTTAAACATGGTTCTGCTTGGCTTTAGAGTGCAGGCTCTTACCATGAAAAGACCTCATGCAATTATGTCCCTCCAATGCAGAGGTTCTCAGCTTGGCAGTACATTAGAATCACCTGCAGAGTTTTTATTTTATTTTCATTTTTGTTTTTATTGTGTTTAGGGTTTTTTGGTTGTTGTTGTTTGTTTGTTTGTTTTTAATCCCTGTGTCCTATATCCCAAATTGCTTAAATGAGAATCTTGGGGTTTGTGAAATGAACGTTGATTTTTTTTTTAAAGTGATTTAGGTGATTTTCGTGGGCAGCTATAATGAGAACTATGGCTTTGTAGTAAATATTTTGAGGATACTCAAGTATACTGCTCCAGCACAGATCTCTCTTCCCAGATTTAAACTTACACTGTCCAGGGTTTACTTTGTCTCTTCATTTGTCTGTCCTCAGTCTTACCCCATGATGGGATTTCTCATGTTACAAATGAACTCCCCATCCTTTGATCACCGCCTAAATAATCATCCATATTATTCAATTCTTCCTCTCCACACTGACCGAGCTCTCTTGAGTGTGAGGAGCAGCTCCTCAAATTGGGATTTCCCTCACTCTTTATGTCTGGGAATCACTAATTTTCTAAATTGTATCTCAGAAAAACCTTTGCAATATCCCCCCTTGTCTTCATTACCTCTGTAGTTAAAGTTACTTAGTCTATCCTTATCTCATGTATGGAATTTTGTATTGGACTCCCTATTTTGTTTTCCATAATTTTGTCTTTGATTAAATTTTCTTTATTTAATGCTGTCAGTCTAACCTTGCTAATATTCTAATATGCCAGTCTTCATTGACCACTCTTTGATGAAAAACTTCTCTCCATTGTCTACATAATACAGTTTAACAACTTGATGTAACTTATTAAGCCCTTTCCCCATCTAGACACACCTCTCTCCCTTACCTGATTTTCTTTCCCTTGACCAAAATACCCTACCTCCTAAAGCCCTTCCCATGCTCTCAGGGCATCTCTACTTTTTCTTTTTAAAAAGAGCCTTATTTTTTTTAAGGATTTTTATTTATTTGAGAAAGAGACAGAGAGAGTACTTGAGCAGGGAGGAGAGGGAGAAGCAGGCTCCCCATTGAGCAGGGAGCCAGACTTGGGGCTCAACCCCAGGACCTTGGATCATGACCTGAGTTGAAGGCAGATGCTTAACTTAGCTACCCAAAAAGAGCCTTATCACAGTTACCAAACACCTGTCTTCTTCATTAGATTGTCAGCACCAGGAGGGAAGGATGGCCTTCTGTTTTTCAGTGTTTCTCCAATTGCTAAAAGAGTGCTTTGCATAGAAGAGTTATTCAAAAGACATGTGTTGCGTGTGTATGGGAAGGGCTGTAGGCAGAAACATATCTATGTCATTTCACACGTTTTTCTTTCTGAGTGGGATCACCAAATACACACACTCTCTCTCTTTTTCTTTTTGACCTGGTAAACTCATCTTTGATGTGACATACACATATGGAAATTTCTGGACTTCACCGGCCATAAATAACAGCTTTCTCCCTTTTGGCTTTACAATGCATTGTTCCTGCAACTGTAATAGGAGTGATATCGAATAGCACTGTATCATCTTATCCCCTGTCTAAATTAAGAACACTGAGGAACTGGAGGTGTATATTGTTTCTATTTGTTTCCTCTGCACATAGAATAGTGCCTTGCACCTAGTGATACTTAAATTCTTATCTTTGATGAATGGCTAGCTGGCTTTATGTATTACCGCGTGTATTCAAGGACTCTGGCCAGGGGATTCCAGCAACTCTGTTTTAATGGTTAGATTGTGCAACTTTCTTCTAGGAAAAAGAAATGGAAAAATAGAGTGGTATCTAACATTCTGTCCCTATTCCTTAGTGATCCTGTGACTAAGAGAAATTGTTTAATTTGTTATCTGAATAATCAGACTTTCATTGCTTTGTAAGCCCTTGTTCATATTATTATGGACAAAAATTACAAGATAGTTGGAGTGTGACCACTATCCTTAATTTTTTTTTTTTAAGCCTCTGGCTTCCCTAGTGAGGCACAGGTGATTTTTATTTTTCATCTATACCTTTAATAGTGTGTAATAGTCCATTTACAGACCTCAGGGTTCTGTAGATTATGTATCTGGCTTAATGGCCCAAACTGAGTAACTTCAGTTTTGCCATCCTACTGTAGATCATATAGTATGTTGCTCTCCTGCAGGTAGTTTAGAATTTGTCTACACAATAGCACTTAGCTGAATTATCAAACACACATTAGGGCTTTTCTCCATCAAAGTTTACTAATACCATTCCTCTACTTCAATGGGGTTACATTGAAAAACTGACTTTTAGGGGCACTTAGGTGGCTCAGTGGGTTAAAGCCTCTGCCTTTGGCTCGGGTCATGATCCCAGAGCCCTGGGATCGAGCCCCGAATTGGGCTCTCTGCTCGGCAGGGAGCCTGGTTCTTCCTCTCTCTCTGCCTGCCTCTCTGCCTACTTGTGATCTCTCTGTCAAATAAATAAATGAAATCTTAAAAAAAAAAAAGAAAAACTGACATTTAATATTTCTTCTAGGTATACATTGATTATCCTACATGTAGATTGCAGTGTTAAATGTGCAGACATCTTTGCCTTTAATAGTGAAATGCAATAATATAATAACTTAATTTCCATTTATTTGAGAATGGAAGGCAATGTGAATAACAAATAGTCTATAAAATTTCCCTTTAGTGATAGAGAATTAATGACCAACTCAGTTTCTCCTTGTGTATGGAGGAATAGGAAACTGAATAAATTCAGGAAAAATGTGAAATTATTAAGATTTAACAGCAAGAGAAATTTTTATATAATCCACAAAATTATAACACCAGCATACGACTTGGGGCTTAAGCATATTTTATTGACTCTTTTATGCATGGAGACAAAACCCATCCCTAAACTTGTGTTCTCTACCCTCGCTGTCAGCCATTGTTTCCTAGTAGAAAGAACAATACGTCCTCAACCTAAGACTCAGCAACTTTGGACTTATATGGAGAACTCATAAGAAAAACTCTTTTTTTGGGAAACTTTAGAACAACTAAGTATATTACAAAATGAATCATTTGTTTTAGTCATAAAATTTTTGATGTGGGGGGCACCTGGGTGGCTCAGTGGGTTAAAGCCTCTTCCCTGAGCTCAGGTCATGATCCCAGAGTCCTGGGATCGAGGCCCAGGTCAGGCTCTCTGCTCAGTGGGGAGCCTGCTTCCTCCTCTCTCTCTGCCTGCCTCTCTGCCTACTTGTGATCTCTCTGTCAAATAAATAAATAAAATCTTAAAATTTTTTTTTTTTTTTTTATGTAGTACATAGGGTTTCATACTGCCTACATGGGACAGTAGCCCTACCCCTGAAAAAATGAGGATAATTTAAGAAAACAGAAAAGGCCTGAAAACAATGTAGGGCTTTGCCATTTGGTACCATATCTATTATTTTGGGCTAAAACTTTGGAATAAAACCAATTAAATTTAAACAACATAGTTCAAACATGCATGCAGATCCATACTAATAATATAATTCCACATGTAAAGATTATAAATGATCTATAATCAATCTCTTCCATCTGCTATAAAGATAATAGAATTGTGCTTTTTATAATATGATCGAGATTTATTTTTATGAATATTTGTTAACAGCGTATCACAAATTTCCCTTTTATTGACTACTGCCTCATAACCTCTGAATCTGAATATCCAGACCAGCATATTTTTAAGTTCATAACTCACTATCAGACAACTAGTTGTTTCTTGAATTCATTTTAATGTAATCTGCAGATCTATATGAATTTCTACCGCTATGTGTTTATTTGAAATAATTTATATATAAATGTATGGGTAAAGCTCATAAAATTATTTTCAACATTGAAAGTATCAATATGCTGGGGCACCTGGGTGGCTCAGTAGATTAAGGCACTGCCTTCGACTCAGGTCATGATCTCAGGGTCCTTGGATCGAGCCCCACATCAGGCTCTCTGCTCAGCGAGGAGCCTGCTTCCCCCTCTCTCTCTGCCTGCCTCTCCACCTACTTGTGATCTGTCTGTCAAATAAATAAATAAAATCTTAAAAAAAAAAAAAGAAAGTATCAATATGCTTAAATCCATCAAAATCTGCAATAGTATACTTTGCTTGGTTACTGAACAGCTATGTATTTTATGTCCAGAAAGCCAGGTAATGAAAGAAAATATGAGGAAAATCTTACCAACCCTATTATCAATAATTTTACCTATTCATATATTTAGTTATACTGACAACTTCTGATTATTTTTTGTATTGTTTATCCTTACAGTGATGTTTGATCATTTATTCTGTCTCAAGTGTTGTCTCATTATTTGCCATTTTGGATTTCCTTTCATTGCTAGAATTTTTTTTTCCAAAGCCCTCTGCATATTTGTCCTGCACATTTCTCAGATATTAGTCCCATCTGACATTTAGTCATTTTGATCACTCTCAGGTTTTCTTGGATATCTTTTGAGTTGTGAGGTAGCCATAAATAAATAGAATGTTCTGCCTATGATTGTGTGGAACATCATACTCAGAGGAAATATGATTTCTAATTAAAGTCTGTATAGGAGTCCCAGTAATCTATATAAGTCCAGATAATCAGACATATTTCCAAAATAAATGAAAATAAAGGACTGAATGCACCAAGATTGCCACACATTGTGTTTCTAGGTGACAGTCTCCCCAATTAAACATTAAAATCTAGAAATACATCTGCAAGTGAAATGCACTTGTGTTTTAAAAAAAGAAAATCCAATTTGTAGAATGTGAGTTCATATTCCCTACTTAGAACTGTATGATTTAGGGGCTGGAATATGCCTTTGTATAAAGAAAATAATGTTGAATATATAATTTAGAAATTAAATAACAATTTACATCCAGCCTTCTTATTTAGAAGAGTATAACTGATGGATGGAAAATAATATTAAAGTAACACATACATTAGAAATTACATAACTTGAGCTAGGATTTAGCATATTCATCAACCAAGTCTTATGCAAATATATGTTATCACTGCAATACATATGTATATTTATTGAAATTATTACTTTGAGTTATATCTGTTTTTAAATGCTTGGTTCCATTGTAGATTCAATGATGGTTTTGAGTTGCTTTGTGGAACAAAGAACGCAAATTAAAAAAAAATATTAGGTATAATATCCCAGCATATTAGAGGTGAGAGAATCTGGTATGTATTCCTAATGCTATTACTTTATAGATGAGAAACCGAAGGAAAGTGACATCAAGAGAGGAAATTTGAGGTAGAAATTGAGATAATGTAAAAAAATGTGTACTATCAATTGATGATTAAAATGATGCTTGCTTTGAAAATACTTTCTGTAAACATGTTTCAGAACAAGATGTTGGAAAAATGTCAAGTTAGAATCTAGACTAAAAATTAACGTTTGTACTAAAGTGGTAAAACGGCAAGAAATTTGTGAGTAGAATGCTCATATCACGAGTTAGTGATTCATATCTTTCAGCAGACTATTTCTTTGTAAAAATTAATGTAGGGGCACCTGGGTGGCTCAGTGGGTTAAGCCTCTGCCTTCAGCTCAGGTCGTGATCCCGGGGTCCTGGGATCGAGCCCCACATCAGGCTCTCTGCTCAGCAGGGAGCCTGCTTCCTCCTCTCTCTCTGCCTGCCTCTCTGCCTACTTGTGATCTCTATCTCTGTCAAATAGATAAATAAAATCTTAAAAAAAAAAATTAATGTAGATGTTTCTAATCTTGAATCTCCAAAATTTCAGTGTTTCTGTTATGCCCAGATCGCAGGACCACTACCAAGAAGACCACCGAGAGCCAGATGTTCCGAAATGCAAAAGCAAGGCTTTATTCAGGTGGGCTGCAGCTCAGGCTTTGTCCTACACACCGAAACAGTGGAGTCTAGGAGGAAGCCCCGAACTGAAATTTCACAGGGCTTATAAAGGCAAAAACCACAAAGTATTCGCGCACAAAATCACATGTATAGGTGACCTTTAAAATGATTGGTGCTGGGGTTGCTTAAGCTGCGCTGTTCAGCGGGGATTGGCTACTTTGTCTAGGGGATATCTTTTGAAAGTTGTTTGTACCAGGGCGGGAAAGTTGCAGGGAGTAGCAAGACCGGTTGGGTCTTGATTAACTTATCTACGAAGTGGGGGTAGTTTGTGGTTTAGTAACCAATTCTGTTCCTGGAATTCCTGTCTCCTTGTCTGGAGTTTATGCAAGCTCTGGGTCACTCATAGTTAAATATGAACAACAAAATGGCTACTGCCTCAAAACGGAGTTACTTTAGCCCTTCATTCCCCCCTTGACTTATGGACATGAAGCACAATCCTGTGGTTCAGGCCCGAAGCTTAACTCCAACAATTCTTTGTCTGGAAGAGGTATATATCTAGTTTGCTGTACCATTAACTGTATGGTATTCAGTCTGTCTCTCATAAGCTTTACCAATCTATTCAAAATGCAAGGTCCAAATGCTAGCCCAAGAGTACCTTGCAAAAAATTAGTCCCCAGGTCGAAACCATACTTAGTCCAATTTTCTTTTCTTGAGGCGAAGGCGAAGTGGCTGGGTTGGATGCTTGGAGACCTCCCATGTTTCACCACGGTAGTTTTCCTCCAGGGCGAAGGGGTCCGCTGGTCTGGCGTGGGAGTGATGGACCCAAGCGGTGATGCCATCCACCTTGAGGGCAGTGGGTGTAGTCAGCAGCACCACATAGGGTCCCTTCCACTGCGGTTCCAAGGACCACGGGTTATGCCTTCGGACGAACACCTAGTCCCTTGGTCTGAATGAATGGGGGGTAGGGACAGAAGCAGAGTCATATAATGCTTTAAGCTGGGGCCATATACTCTTATGCACAAACTGCAAATAGTCAAGTTTACACAAGAACTCAGTATCATCCAAGTCCGTAAGCAATTCAGCTGGAAGGCTAGGGATAATGGGCGGGGGGTGCCCGTACATTATTTCAAAAGGAGTAAAGCCAAGCTGATAGGGAGAATTTCTTATTCTAAACAAAGCAAAAGGAAGGAGTGACACCCCGTCTGCGCCAGTCTCTAAGGCCAATTTAGTTAAGGTCTCTTAGAGTCCGATTCATTCTTTCTACCTGTCCTGAACTCTGGGGTCTATAAGCACAATGCAATTTCCAATTTGTCCCCAGCACAGCGGCTATTCCCTGACTTACTTCTGAGACGAAGGCCGGTCCATTGTCTGACCCAATGGTGGATGGGAAGCCATACCTGGGCAGGATCTCTTCTAGGACCTTCTTGGCTATGACATTCATAGTCTCATGCTTGGTGGGATAAGCTTCAACCCATCCTGAAAAGGTGTCTACAAAAACTAGCAAATACTTATATCCAAATTTTCCATGTTTAATCTCAGTGAAATCTACTTCCCAATATGCACCTGGCCTATCGCCACGAAGGCGAGCTCCTTGTGTAACCGGTTGATTGGGGGGCGTTAGTGAGCTGGCAGGCCTTACAGTTTTTAACAGTGTCCTCAATAAGCTGATTACCTTGTCTAATTTTCACTTTGGAGTGCCGAAGCAATTCCTGCATTCTTCGAGTTCCCATGTGAGAAGCTCGGTGGATCCTCTTAAGAATCCTGTTGCCCAGCTCTTGCGGCAAGATAAGCTTCCCCTCACAAGTTTTCCACCAACCTTTGTTTCCTTCTCTGTCTGGAGGCTTGTGGGCCATGGGAATTTTCTTTATCCATTCTGAGTCTTGAGAATACTGAGGTATAGGAGGCAACTCTCGTGGGCCTGGGTCCACTAGAGTCAACACCCTGGTGCTGGGCTGGAGGGCCACTTCCTTGGCGGCCCAGTCGGCCAAATTGTTTCCTCTAGTCACTGGATCAGCTCCCTTTTGATGACCCGGACAATGCATAATGGCAATTTCTGCCAGCTCCCATAGGGCCTGGACGAGACTTAAAATCTCTTGTTTGTTCTTAATGGCCTTCCCTTCAGCTGTCAGTAGCTCCCTCTCTTGGTAGATGGCTCCATGGACATGTGCGGTGGCAAAAGCGTACCGGCTGTCCATATAGGTATTTAGTTTTTTTCGTTTTCCCATTTGTAGGGCCTTTGTTAGTGCCACTAATTCTGCCCTTTGTGCAAATGTCCCCTGGGGGAGGGCTTCCGCCCACACTATCTCTGTGTCCCTAGTGACCGCCATGCCCGCGTACCCTTTTCCATCTCGAATGAAGCTGCTGCCATCGGTAAACCAAGTATGCTCGGCATGTGGTAGTGGCAAATCCGATAAGTGATAAGTCTGGCCTGAGGCTATGCGTTTGGGCCAGGATCTGCTCATGCAAGGGAACTTCTAGATCTGGGGCCGGCAGCAGAGTAGCTGGATTTAATGCTGTAGGTACACAAAAGCTAATCCGCTCGGGGTTGAGTAACAAAGACTGGTAATGGACCATGTGGGCATTGCTCATCCACCGGTCGGGTGGTTGTTTTAGCACTCCCTCTAGAACGTGTGGAGTGGTCACGGTCAGGTTCTGTCCCAAAGTTAATTTATCAGCATCTTTCACTAAGAGAGCTACTGCAGCTATAATTCTCAGACATGGGGGCCACCCAGCAGTGACAGGGTCTAATTTCTTTGACAAACAGGCCACTGGCCATTTCCAAGGTCCAATTGGCTGGGTGAGCACTCCCTTTGCTATTCCTTTATTTTCTGCCACAAATAGCATGAATGGCTTGTTCACATCAGGTAGGCCCAAGGCAGGAGCCTCTAGGAAGCTTCTCTTAACAGCCTCAAAGGCTTTCTGCATCTGCTCAGTCCAATGAAATTTGGGAAGATTTTTGGTGGCTTCATATAGAGGCTTGGCCATCTCAGCGAACCCAGGTATCCACAGCCAGCAAAAGCCCGCTGTTCCCAGGAACTCTCTGACTTGTCTGGCTGACTTAGGCACAGGGATTCTTAGCACAGTTTCTTTACGTGCATCCGACAGCCAGCGCTTGCCCTCTTTCAGTATGAAGCCCAGATAGGTGACTTCAGGCTTACAGATTTGTTCCTTTTTAGCGGAGGCCCTATAGCCCAGATTGCCAAGAGTCTTTAAGAGTTTAGCCGTTCCCTGCTTGTACGGAGGTCAGGATTTCCCTGAGGTCTTTCTTGTGCTGGGCCTGTTGTTGTTCCAAGATTCTAGCCAAACTTTTTTCTTTTGCTCTGTCCCTTTTCTCACACATGATTTCACGTTCCCTGTCCTTCCTTTCCTTAGTTCTGTCTCTCTTTTATTGTAAACCTTCTCCGCCGCTGCTACTAGATCCCTAACAGACTTTTCACCGAGCCTGTCTAGAGCCTGCAACTTTCGCTTTATGTCCGGCGCAGCCTGATTTATGTAGGCAAACATAATCATTTGAGCGGACTCCTGGGTCTCAAGATTATACGGGGTGTATTGACTAAAAGCTTCCATGAGTTGCTCAAGATATGCTGCCGGACTTTCATTTTCCCCCTGTCTAACATCATAGATTTTGGCCATATTAGTAGGTCAGCGAGCCGTCGCCTTGAGACCTGCCAACAGAGCCTGGCGATAGACGAGGAGTCGTTCCCTACCTTCAGCCGTATTGTAGTCCCATCCTGGTCGGGTCTCAGGAAAATAGGCAGCAATCTGGGTAGGATCCGTGATGGGCGCTCCGGTGGGGCCGGGGACGAGTCTCCGGGCCGCTTCCCGGATACGATCCCTCTCCTCTGTGGTGAAAAGGACCTGTAAAAGCTGGTTACAATCATCCCAAGTGGGCTGATGAGTGAAAAGAATAGTTTCAAACAGGCGAATTAAATCCTGGGGTTTCTCAGAAAAGGGGGCATTTTGAGCACGCCAATTGTAAAGATCACTAGTAGTAAATGGCCAGTACTGGAACTGTTGTCGACCATCTGCATCCTCCGGACCTACAGGGCGAAGGGGAAGAGCAATAGAATTATGAGGGGGTGTAACTCCTCGGCGCCGGTGAGTTGAATGGGCGGGACCCTCCGGAGCGGAGGGTGCGGCTGAAACATGTTTGTTCTCTTCAGGTTTTTCTTCTTGTGCCTCGGTTAAGGCTAACTGGGGTAGAAAGTACGGAGGGGGAAATGTTCCTTCCTCTGTACTTTCTTCCTGGAGAATAGGTGGGTACAGCTTCTTCTCTTCCTTCTTGGTTATTTTCTCATCTTCTTTTTCTTCCCCCTGTGTTTTTTCAACGAGTATTGGGTCAGAGGAAGAAGAAGGAGTAGAAGAGAGACTGGGTGGTAAGAAAGGCTTAACCCAAGTCGGGGCGTCCTTATCTACGAGTTCTCTCCAAGTAACTATATAGGGAACTTGATCTGGATGGCCTAAACGAGGGGTATAGATTAGGCGCCTGTAAAATTCTGATCTTATGTCAAAGCTCCCCTCGGGTGGCCAATTAGCTCCCTCAAAGGTGGGCCATTCTGACCTGCACAAGGTAATCCACTTGTCCTCCTTAATGGCCACACTCTGGTTCCGAGCTCTCTCCCTAACTTCCTTCCAGTGAGCTAGGGTCAAGTCTAGGGGGCTGGATGGGATATTGCCCATGGTTATCAGTCTCGTCAGTCGGTCAGTCAACAAAATAGTCCACAAAATAACAAGGGGTAAGACAATTCCACCAAAACAGAAAACACAATGCGCACAGGCCTGATTTTTATGGGACTTACGAGTACGAGGTGGAGATCTCCCAAGTTGGTCTGCTGACTCCTGTGATGGAACAGAAGGAACAGACCCCAGGCGGGCGGGTCGGGCCTTGGTTAGGAGGTCCTCCCGGTCAGTTCCGGCCAAAAACCGGACTGACTTGTGCCCTACAAGTTTCAAGACGGGGTTCCAAGAGTCCCCCTTCAAGGCAGGGTTCCAAGGGTCCCCCTTCAAGGCAGGGTTCCAAGGGTCCCCCTTCAAGGCGGGGTTCCAAGGGTCCCCCTTCAAGGCGGGGTTCCAAGGGTCCCCCTTCAAGGCAGGGTTCCAAGGGTCCCCCTTCAAGTGAGGGTCTGGGGCGTCTCCCAGTTCCTCCAGGATTGTCGTGCAAGCGCGTCCGCTTTGACAATCCCTTCAAGTACGAGTCGGTAGGGCCATCCTCAAGTGGGAAAACGAAAGCAAAACAGACGAACAGACAAACGACAAGACAAGACAAATCTAACAGCACTGTTTTCTTACCTTCAGGGTCTGGGGTCTCGGGGGTCTCTGGGGGTATCCCGGGGCGAGCCCCCAAATGTTATGCCCAGATCGCAGGACCACCACCAAGAAGACCACCGAGAGCCAGACGTTCCGAAATGCAAAAGCAAGGCTTTATTCAGGCGGGCTGCAGCTCGGGCTTCGTCCTACACACCGAAACAGCAGAGTCTAGGAGGAAGCCCCCAGCTGAAATTTCACAGGGCTTATAAAGGCAAAAACCACAACGTATTCGCGCACAAAATCACATGTATAGGCGACCTTTAAAATGATTGGTGCTGGGGTTGCTTAAGCTGCGCTGTTCAGCGGGGATTGGCTACTTTGTCTAGGGGATATCTTTTGAAAGTTGTTTGTACCAGGGCGGGAAAGTTGCAGGGAGTAGCAAGACCGGTTGGGTCTTGATTAACTTATCTACGAAGTGGGGATAGTTTGTGGTTTAGTAACCAATTCTGTTCCTGGAATTCTTGTCTCCTTGTCTGGAGTTTATGCAAGCTCTGGGTCACTCATAGTTAAATATGAACAACAAAATGGCTACTGCCTCAAAACAGAGTTACTTTAGCCCTTCAGTTTCTAAAGATCAAGGGAAATATGTGAATCGTATCTATGCTATAGAAAAATGTATCATTTCCTTTCTGAATGACTATATGAAAAGAAGAGACTTGAAAATTTTTCCATAAATTTTGTTTATGGTAAGTCCTGAAAAGGATGAATCCAACTAAATATCCCACTACCTTTAGAAATAGGGGAAAGTATATACTTAATTATTTATTTTCTCTTTACTTTGCTACAAAGTTCCAAATCATAATTTTGTATGTTGTTTGCATGTTGTCTGATGTTACTTTACTCCATAAAGTAACATCAGAGCAAATCTGACACAATTTGCAGTATCATCCCCTGATGAAATAGAGCTCTGTGAAAAACATATAATTATATGAAGAAAAGCATGGACTCACAGTCGGGAGCATTTTTAAGAAGAAAAAAAGGAAGTCATGGATGAAGAAAAAAAGAATAAACCGGCTTGACCTTAAGCCAATTAAGTCCTTAATGGACTAATTTATTTTCTTATAATTATAATGCTATTCTAATTAACTAAGCTTTAGTATTGTGTTCCAAAAAGGAGAAAACACATGACATTGGTGGAACCTTTGCTATCTGTCTTGTGCAAGCATCTTTATACACCGTTACCTTATTTAATCTCTTCCCATGCTTGTAGAATTGGTATTATAGCATTCATTTGGAAATCTAAAGAAGGAAAGGCTTAAAGCCACAGAAGCAAAGGTAGACTTGGCCCCTCCTTCTGTCTGGCTCCAAATTCTCTAGGCCATACTGCCTTGCATTGCTTCCTTCACATGGAATGTGAATGAGTCTCCTTATAAACTGCTCCAAAACATTCAGCAGTCAGGAAAAATTGTTGTAAGAACAAAGGAAGGAATTACATTAATTTAATTGACCTGTTTAAAAAAAAAAAGAATTGGATCTTATTTTGTTCGAGAGGGTAACTGCTAATCGGGCACATTAGCAATTTGACAGGTTCTTTCCCATTTTTGGAAAACACCTTATAAGTATTATCTGTCTCTCTCATAGATACCAGTGCTGTGATTGAAAAATTTGTTCTCAGCTAGACTGTTTCAGGGCAGAGCAGGGACAGCCAGTGACGATAGGCCAATAAGCCACATCTCTGAGACTGGCTGGTTGGAATAATGGATTTAAGCTGTACTTAAAGTACAAGCACTCTGAATGTTGCAGTGCCACCTTTCATCATTTCAAACTGCAAGAATGCTTAACTAGCGCACTTCTGGCTGGAACAGAAAGTTCGAATAGGAATAATCACTGGGTATAATTTATTTCCTGGATTACAGAAATGTGAGCATTGAAGGTATTCATCCGGGAGAAGGGGTTAAATATGTATAGTCAAGAAGATAGATAGATGAGGAACGCCTGGGTGGCGCAGTGGGTTAAAGCTCTGCCTTCGGCTTGGGTCATGATCCCAGGGTCCTGGGATCGAGCCCCAGGTCGGGCTCTCTGCTCAGCACGGAGCCTGCTTCCCCCTCTCTCCCTCTGCCTGCCTCTCTGCCTACTTGTGATCTCTGTCAAATTAATTTTAAAAAAATCTTAAAAGAAAAGAAGATAGATAGATGATAGATGATAGTTAGATGGATAGATAGAGTGAGTCAAAGCTGATAGGATCTTTTTTTTCTTTTTCATCATTTCAAAAGTTAGGAGTTTTAAAATGTAGTAATTCTGTATAATTTTTTTTTAAAGATTTTATTTATTTATTTGTCAGACAGAGAGGGAGAGAGAGTGAACGAGCACAGGCAGACAGAGAGGCAGGTAGAGGGAGAAGTAGACTCCCTGCCAAGCAAGGAGCCCAATGTGGGACTCGATCCCCGGACGCTGGGATCATGACCTGAGCCGAAGGCAGCTGCTTAACCAACTGAGCCACCCAGGCGTCCCTCTGTATAATTTTTAATAAAAGGCTCCTTGCTAATATTTATTTTTCTACATATGTGACTTATTTCATTATGGAAGTGGAGAGTTTTCCTTGACAACTTATCAGTCCCTGACGCGGCACCTCACACAGATACCTGCTCCTTTGTAAGTATTTCACGTATTATTTTGCTAAATAAATACCATTCAGATGCCAGTGGAGGGTAGCAAGGAAATGAAAGTCTACCTCAAGAAGAGAGGGTTGCGATTTGGCAAGATGTTTGCTGACAATTTGGAACAAAAAGATGCGAGATTTTGAGTACTGGGAACTATCTTTTTGGCACTGTTTCCCCTCAGAATATCATTGTCCAACATAGTTTTAAGCACTAATCCCCGAACCCAGTAATGTCTAAATGCTTTTCCCATCACCAGCACTTGGTGCAGAAAGCGTTTCATCAAGCACATTTGCTTTTGAAGGAAGCCCCTGTAAATGCAACTCCTAATGTTGCAATCATAATTAGAGAAGGAAATGGAAAAGGAAGCAAGAGGTATCTTCTGAATTTAACAGGAAGCGGTCAGTCTTGTTTGGAACAGAAGCTCAAAAAAATTCTGATGAGAGACACAGAGTTAAATAGACTTGATAAATATAATTAACTAGAAGATCTGGTTAGAAACACACCCTATAGCAGCCCCCTACTAAGTGTTTTTATCATTTGCCATAGTGAAACAGGTCTGATAATTCACACCAGAACTACCAAATGGCTAACAGGTGGTTGGGGGATAGGACTTTGCTGAGATGAGTTGTCCCTGCATCGAAGGATCTTTCGTCTTCTAGCAGGTGTCCCAACTCTTCACATGCTCCCAAGTGCAGCAAGACACCAAGTTGTCCTGAGCACAGACTGTCCCAGCTTCACTGTGACTTTCGCTAATGTCTTCTTTGCCAAACCAAGTCACATAGCAGCCCAGACTCAAAATTTGGTGAAACAGACTGCATGTCTCTCTCTCTCTCTCTTTTTTTAAAGATTTTGTTTGTTTATTTGGCAGAGAGAGGGAGAGCACAAGCAGGGGGAGCAGGAGGCAGAGGGAGAGGGAGAGGGAGAGGGAGAAGCATGCTCCCTGCTGAGCAGAGAGCTGCATGTGGGACTCCATCCCAGGCTTCTGGGATCATGACGGGAGCCCAAGGCAGATCCTTATCTAACTCAGCCCCCCAGGCGCCCCCAGACTCCACTTTTTACTTAGAGAATCTGCACTATCTTGTTGGCAAGGTGTGGATTTAAGGAAGGGAGTAATTTTCAACCATTTTTACATTCTACCACATAGTCCTTTCATATCTATCTAGCAATTATTTGTATAATTGTATACATATTAATATAGTTAGTCCTGCTATGACATACAAAATGTTAATGGGTAAAGTGAACATAATTTTAACTTTTGTGCATAAAAAGTAGGTTTTCTCCATACAAAATATTCAACAGTTTTCCAGTAAAAATGAAAAATTAAGAAAATTAACAGATGAAATGCACTGACATTTATTTAGTGGATTTCTGCATGCAATACCACTTGTTTATAGGTGTATTTATTTATTTATTTTTAAAGATTTTATTTATTTGAGAGAGAGAGAGATCACAAGTAGGCAGAGAGGCAGGCAGAGAGAGAGAGGAGGAAGCAGGCTCGCTGCTGAGCAGAGAGCCTGACTCGAGGGCTCGATCCCAGAACCCTGGGATCATGACCTGAGCGGAAGGCAGAGGCTTTAACCCACTGAGCCACCCAGGCGCCCCTATAGGTGTATTTATATACACTATATAAAATTAGAAAATTCACCAGGATGCAATTCAGTATATATGCTTCTTATAAAACAGAGGATGTGATAAAGAGGAGAGATTGCCAGGTCTGCATGAGTGCCTTAAATGGTTATAGTAGAATCTCCTGAAGCACATTCAGTTTTAAAATTGGTAAAATTCGGGGTGCCTGGGTGGCTCAGTGGGTTAAAGCCTCTGCCTTCGGCTCAGGTCATGATCCCAGGGTCCTGGGATCGGGCCCCGCATTGGGCTCCCTGCTCAGGAGGGAGCCTGCTTCCCCCCTCTCTGTCTCTGCCTGCCTCTCTGCCCACTTGTGGTCTCTGTCTGTCAGATAAATAAAATCTTAAAAAAAAGAATTGGTAAAATTCACTACTTTTCTGTCAAAGTTAGCGACTAGAACTTTTATATATTTTAGAGATGGTTTTTCATGAAATGGGATAATAATATAAATGACTTGAGATTGTGTGTATGAACCGTTGAGTTGTTGGTACTGTCATTCTAAACCAGATTATTTCCCTCCATAATACATGAAGATAAGTCATCTCAGAGAGTACTCTGAAAACTTGAAATCAGTAAAATCAGTTTTCTGTGATTATAGTCCTCATTCGATTAGTGGCCTATTGCGTTAGCAGAGTATCATAGGAAAACTATTCACATATAGCAAGCTGTGATGCTCCTGTTGGTGGAGACAGTGGATTCTAGGCACCCTCTCTCCAGTGCTTGGAAGAATGACCAGCTCTAAGAACACACTCCAGAAAGGCTTCTTGCACATCTTCCAAGAAAATAATACTTTCCTCAGTTTTTTTCTCTTTTATCACTTAAATCTTTTTTTTAAGATTTTATTTATTTATTTTAGGAAGAGAGAGAGAAAGAGAGAGAGCACGTTGAGTGAGAGGAGGGGCAGAGAGAGAATCTCAAGCAGACTCCCTGCTGAGTGCAGAGCCTGACTCAGGACTCGATTTCATGACCCTGAGATTATGACCTGAGCCAAAATCAGGAGTTGGCCGCTTAACCAACTGAGCCACTCAGGCACCCCCCAAAAAGTAAATGTGGAAAAACCTCAGTTTACCAATTAACATTTTATTTTGAGTTTTATTGCAACTTAATATATTATCATCACTTATATATTGTATCTACTGTCTGGGATATAATTTCTTTGAGTTCCCTAAACTCCCTCTTAAGAAATCAACCCAAACCCAGACCCAGTGAAAGGACAAGCTGACATGGAATGAGTATTTGTCAAATGAGCTCCAGGGTTGCCATGTTAAAAAAAAAAAAAAAAAATTGTACTTTATTTCATCTCTGTCTCCACTGTCAACCTGTAAATATTTTCTAGATACCCTTCTGATTGACTATCTCAGCAGCTCTTAGCTTTAAAGTCTCTTGATCATGTCACACAAGTACCAGAGATAAAGATGAATGACTTAAAACTTCAGGAAATGATTAACAGCTCTTATCCTTTCTTTAAAACCTTATATTTTCCTGCCTCAATTCTATAAAAATTCAGACACTAACAAATCCTGTTAACAAACATAAATCCATCTGCATGTGTTTCTTTTCCTAAACTCTGGGTGATTGTGAGATAATCATAAACAGTTTATGGGCTGTACACTAAGCTACCATAAGTTTCTAGTCCTATGCACTTGCACAGACATTCGAAGTCAGCTGGGACAAAATTAATAGTTTTCTCCACTGCATTCCAGTAGCAATCAGCACACATTATTTTATGATATGTCTGTCAATATACTGGCCTCATCTATCCTGGGAGTCTGTCTCTTCCAGTAGACTATGAGTAACTTGTAGGCAGGGAGCTAATTCCTCATGATGCATTCTGCCTGAGAGTGTTTAGAATAGAAGTGAATGAGTGATATGAATGAAAATTCTAAATGAATACACAATACAATAGACCTAGTATTTTATTACAAAAACTCTGTGGCAAAATATCAGGTCACATTGCCTTTGAAAATGCCCCTTCATTTTTGACTCGAGACAATGAAATACAATTAGTCAAACTTGTGAACGGATATCCTGCTAGTCACAAACTTCTTGTTCATAACTCTGAAGAAAATGATTGCAGTTCTCACACCTATACGTTTCCCTCTGAGTGTAAATATACCTGCAGACCTTTTATTATTTTCTAACTGGAGGGCAAGTGAATGGGCTCAGCATGGTTGAGCAGAAAATGTTGGAGGATAATTGGATCTGGAGGCTAAGGTGGTGGGAATGTTAAAGACTTTATATGCAAGATTTATTTGTATCAAGTCTACATTGTATTTGAGAAAATTCAGATTTTATTTTGTCATTTCCATTCTGGATTTTAAGCAACTGGTTAATGTTTAATGCCTTCACAGAGACCTTCCTACCCCACGTTGTCTTGAAATCTCAGTAAAATATTTCTTTTCTTTGTGGAAAAATCATTTATTGTAGATGCTGGGTTTCTAAAACCGTATACTACTGAATTGAAAGGCGCAAGCACCTCATCATTTAATTTGTGTTCAACTTACTCAGTTATTCTGGAGACTCTGCTGAAAAAATAAAATTGGGCCTGTGGATCTCGCATGTTCTGCAGGATGAACAGTACCCTCTGGCTTATTTGAAGAAATAAATTACCAATCCTCAAAGGGATCCTAGGTCAGTCTTTGAAGTAGATGGCGAAGAAGCCGGTTTCCAGTGGGAGTGAGGGAGTTGGAGGGAATAAGATGTGCAGATAGGTGGCAAAAGGAAGAGCTAATTCAAACAAAAGATGGGGGTTGGGGGCGGTGAGAAGAGCCTTAGGACTGAAGAAGGACTCTGGGGAGAAGTAATTAAAGCAGGTTGATTCCTTACACCATTCATCATTTGGTGAACTGGAAAGCCTGACAGCCCTGTCATGTGTCTTTGTGGGCTTAGCCCTGTCAGGTGATTTTATGAATCACTTATTTTCTGACAGACCTGTTCAGAAAACTGTATAGTATCCCACAGGTGGAATCTGTTGGTAGAACAAAGAACATCTGTTACATTTTTACATTTCTGACTTTAAACAGTGAGTGGTAAGGGGAATGACTTGTTTATCCAGTGACTCTCTCCGTGCCTCCCATGCCCTAGGGAAGTTAAGCTCTAGGACATTCTCTCTCTCTCGTTCATTTCTGTATTACCAGTTACCAATTTCTAGTATGTGGTAGGTGCTCAGTGATATTTGTTAAGTTAATTAATGCGTGAATTATTTAGTCTTTGTCGGACCTCTTGCCTCCACATAGGTAGGCTTAGATCAGGAATTAGCCATTTGACAAGCTGAGAGTTCTTACATCCACATTTAGAAAATACTGGTGGTCCCATAATCTCTTTCAATCCTGATATTGTTTACTTTCTTCCCTGTGCCCTGTGTCCTACTTTTTTACTTTGCTGTTAGGACCTTTCTTTCTATAGGCAGCTTTCCCTAAACCACAGTGTGTTATATGTGCTCCTAAAACACTGTGTGGGCCCCTTACTTTCCTCTTTTGGGATTGTCTATATTGTAAACAGCAAGATCTATGAAGATAACCATGTATGATATCTTGGTCACTGAGTTTACCCTAGTATTTACTTTGGTACCTGGATATAATAACAAATCAATACATGTTTGATTTTTATTTTTTTAACTTGATTTAATTTAATCCAATTTATTTGAGAGAGAGCAAGCATGAGCAGGAGGAGGGGCAGAGGGAGAGGGACAAGCAGACTAGGGAGTCTGAGAGGAGAGCCTGATATGGGGATCCGTCCCAGGACCCTGAGATCATGACCTGAGCTGAAGTCAGAGGCTCAACCTACTGAGCCACCCAGGCGCATCTTATGTTCGCTTTCTTGATTGCTTGCTTTCTTTCTTCCTTCCTTCCTTCCTTCCTTTCTTTAGAGAAAGCATGAGCATGAGTGGGGGGGTGGCAGAGAGGGAGAGAGAGAGAATCTTAAGCGGCTCCACACTCAGTGTGTAGAACACCACGTGGGGCTCTGTCTCAAGACCCTGAGAGATCATGACCTGAGCCAAAATCAAGAGTCAATCTCTTAACAGACTGAGCCACACAGGTTCCCCAAATTAATAAATGGTTTTGAATGAATGCACAGTACACATGATATTTTTAAAACTGAAATTTGTTTTAGAGACTTGAAGCAGAGAAAATAATTGAAATCTCTTCAGCCAGCAATGACAACTGACTTAAACAACTCTCCACATTACTTGTGAATGAAATTAATTAATAATTCGGGGACACTGCCACTCACTTTGCGGCGGCTGAGGCACAGAGACTGAACTATATAGTTAAGGAAAACTTGGCAGCTCAATTCTAAATCATCTGGTAGTTATTAGTACATGAATATCTGTAAGGCTTTTTATTTTTCCGAAGATTTTATTTATTTATTTGAGAGAGTGTGTGTGTGCACACACTTATGCACAAGGGCAAGCCCAGTGAGCAGGGGGAGGAGCAGAGGGGGAGGGAGAGGGAGAGAGGGAGAATCTTGAACAGACTCTGTGCTGAGTGCAGAGCCCTGTTCAGGGACATGATCTCAGCATCCGAGCTAAAACCAAGAATCCGTTGCTTAACTCACTAAGCCACCCAGGCACCTCTATAAGTCTGTCTTTATGGTAGTTTCCCATAACTACATAATGAATGGAAACTTGGGTGACTCCAAGAGCAGTGGGATATCCAACATCATTTAACACTGTCTACTGACCTGTTGGACAGTGAGGCATTTGACATTTCGAGGATGTCCACCCAGGGAGCACAGAATGAATGGCAGTTATTGGAAGTTAGGATTTCTTGTCTAAGTTATCACCATGGCTCGCTTGTGTTGCTGTGAGTCATAACCTAGTAACTGGCCCTAGTGTTTTCCATTTCTGCCCCTCCCCACTGTAGTCAATTTCCCTTACAGCAGCTAGAACAATTTCTTAATAATGAAAACATGATCATATCTTAATTGAAAATTCCCATGTCTCCCCTTTGCAATTAGAATAAAATGTAAACTCCTTGGCATTTTCACTGAAACCCCAAATGATGTGGGCCTTTGCTAACCCAGCCTCATTCCCACCATATTTTCCTCTCATTTGCTGTGTATCAGCTTCGGTAATCTGCCCTCTGTCCCTGGGACACACCCATTCACTCACGTCTATGGCTGTTCTGACCTCTACCTGGAATACTTCTCAGATTTTCACAGAAGTGATTTTCTTCCCCTACCATTTAGATCACAAAGAGAGCTTTACTGATTTCCCTTCGTAAAGTAGCTTATCAATCTGCGAGGCATTCCCTATCCCATTTTCTTATTTTATTCTAGACACACACACACACACACCACACACACACCACAATGGGAACTCTATAGAAAACCGAATCTTTTTCTTTTTAACTTCTCTATTTTTTTAGCTATAGTATTAAGTGCTCAGCAAACACTTGTTGGGTAAATAAATACCTGAATGGATCTATGAGCCTTCAATTAGGAGAAATGTTGGGCATTTTTAAAAAAGATTTTATTTATTTATTTGACAGAGATCACAAGTAGACAGAGACAGTCAGAGAGAGGAGGAAGCAGGCTTCCAGCTGAGCAGAGAGCCAGATGTGGGGCTTGATCCTCAGGACCCTGAGCTGAAGGCAGAGGCTTTAACCCACTGAGCCACCCACGCGCCCCAATATGAGGCATTTTTACAAAAAGTTTCATTTAAATTCACAACAGTGACTTCCCCAAGAGATCTATTCACTTTAAACTTAAGGGAAAGTAATGTGCTGGAGTTGGATGATTTTCATGGAATAACAAAGCAGAGCAATTAATTTGAACTCAGGTCTGTCTGACTTGAACCTTCATGCTCCTTTTACTCTATCAAACTGCCTCCAGATTGTCTAAGTCAGTAGGAATCAGCATGCATTGAAACAAGGAAAAGGGGCGATT
Organism: Taxidea taxus jeffersonii; assembly: GCA_003697995.1. Lineage (NCBI taxonomy): Eukaryota > Metazoa > Chordata > Mammalia > Carnivora > Mustelidae > Taxidea > Taxidea taxus. Next base: position 599,547 of record ML107158.1, on the reverse strand, counting down.
TGCATAAATATATTGGACAGGTTAATAGTAGGAGAGTCTGTGTTGTGCGACTGGAGGTCGTGGTTCTTGGAGTTACCAGGAAAACATTTATGTGAGGATCCATGCTCAGAATAAAGACAGCCAGAAGGAAAATAGCAAGCACAAAGCAGTTTATGAAAGCAAAAGTACACTCTCAAGGTGGGGGATGGGTGAGTTCCTTGAGGGGAAACCTACTCCTAGACTGTTTTGGGATTGAATATTATTGAGTATTATTATTATTGAATATTATTGAGCCTTTCTGGGCTAGGAGGAGCTGTGTCATACCGAGGGTGGTCAGAGGCGCAGCAAAGACAGACTATAATGAAGATGGCGGTGGCTGGTGCAGAGGCAGCAAGGAGATGTGTGGTCAGAGACTTGGGATCACAAAGTGAGAATCTGGCAAACTGGTGGTTCCCAACAATAATAAAGAAGAGACTCAAAATATCAATGAATTAAAGCGCTCTTGCAAACCCATAGGCTTCTGTGACTGGGGAGGTTAGGACGACATACCTTGAAGAGGATGTCCTGCTAGGGTTCCAAGTTCGAAGTGATTGAGGAGGCCGGAGCCAGCCAAGAAAGCGGGGGGCTCAAACCATGTCCTCCAGTGGAGGCAAACAAACAAAGTCAGAGACAAAGAGATCTAAGTCACAGCACCACAGGGCAGTAGGGGTGGGAGAGTCTGCGTTGTGTGACTAGCGGTCTTGGTTCTTGGAATCCTCACGAGAAGATTTACCTGGAGATCCACGCTCCAATAAAGACAGCCAGAAGGAAAGCAGCAAGCACAAGTTTATTAAAGTGAAAGCACACTCTCAAGGAGGGAGAGCAGGCAGGTTCTGCGAGGCAGTGCAGATAGTGTGGAGACCCCTACTTCTGCTTTTTTGCGAAATAAGGGCTTATTGGGCATTAGTTCGCACGTAATACACTTAGTCTATTCTGTGATTAGGAGGACTATTCTATGATTAGGAGGACTTAGCCGAGGAAGAGGTTGTGACTTACAACAGTGATTTTCAAGCTCTGCTGCATATTGGAATCACCTGGGAAGCATGGAAAACTCCCAGTAACCAGGTTGCACCCAGACCAATTAGATCGGTCTCCAAGGGCGTGAGGATTGTTATTTTTAAAGCACCTCGTTATTCCAACGTGACTGCCCAGGCTTGCGAGTCTTAGCGTGGCCCATGGACCAGCAGCCTCAGTCTCAAGGCCCCGACCCAGACCTACGGACCTGTTGAAGTCATGGTCCCTATCAACAAGGCCATATGACAAGGTGATGTGTGTGCACTTTAAAATTTGAGAAGTGCTCATTTAGAGCAAGAGATTTGTTTGTTTCTTTTTGTCTGTCTGCCTTCCTTCCTTCCTTTTTCTTTTCTTTCTTCCCTTCCTTCCTTTCTTCATTTCTTTCTTTCTTTCTTTTTTTAAGTAAGCTCTATTTGCAGGTGTAAGTAGGAAGGCACGAGTCCAGTGGAGCCTCTCAATGCTGTCTGGGAAAGAGGTTCAGGGACGAGGGCCAAAGGATAGCATAAAAATGCTCACTGCATTTGGCAGTGGCAATTTCCAACTTTTTGCAAACTGTTTCAGTGTTCGAAGGAAGGCGGAAGTACAATTACAGCCAGACAAATATTCAGTGTGAAACAAACAAACAAAAAAATAAAGGTAACAGTATAATAAAAATTTCATGAAGCTCAGCAAGTTGGTGGTATAGAGAGGGGCACTGGGTTCTATGTGTTTTGCTTTGTTTTGTTTGCATGTTTTTTAATGAGAGAGTTGTGTATATTTATAAACTAAGAGGAATGATTCAGAGTAAAGTCGTTAAAAATAAAATAGAAGAAGGATTAAATGAATGTGATGGTAGTGGATCCTGCCGTACTGTGATTAGGTAGAATGGGGCTGTGGGGGGTGGGGGGAACTTAGGGATTGGGCACAGGTGAGAACAGTCATGGCTTCTGCTTTCAAGGGGAGAATGCAATAATGGAAAATACTGGAAAATAAACATGCAACCCAAAACAGTGTGACAAATAACATAATAGGGTAATACTAAGAATATGATAGTATAGCGGTGCCTGGGTGGCTCAGTGGGTTAAGCCTCTGCCTTCGGCTCAGGTCATGGCCCCAGTGTTCTGGGATCAAGCCCCACGTCGGGCTCTCTGCTTGGCGGGGAGCCTGCTTCCTCCTCTCTCTCTCTCTCTGCCTGCCTCTCTGCCTACTTGTGATCTCTGTCTGTCAAATAAATAAATAAAATCTTTAAAAAATATGATAGTATAGAAAAAATAATTCTATACCATGATTGGGATTGGTTAAGGAGGGTCTACAATGTCTACAATGACACCTGAAGTGAAGAGGATGATGAGAAGGAGGGACCCAATTAGGGGAGTATGAAAGGTGGGTGTGGTGAAAAGTTAAGCTGAAAAGAGGTGAGTTTATGGAGAGTTCTTCAGGGTAACTAAGTATTGGGTCTTTCTCTTCAGGGCAAATTTTATCATGCTTTCCCCTTGACAAGATCATCTTAATAGTAGTGGAAGTAAGATTATGTTTGTATAAGAGGAAGTTTTTCTAAATGTAAGGTTAAAGGTTTTTCTAAATGTAAGGTTAAATGTAGTGGAAATAAGATTCTATCTCCATCTGAGAAAGTTTTTCCGAGTGTAGGGTTAAAGGTATGATCTAAATGTAGACAATAAGGGGATAATTGTGTTCTTGCTGTAATTTGAGCGGATAGTGATAGTCTAAATGAGCTGGTGGGGGAAGAAGGGGAGATGGTGAAATCATTTCAGAGTTGTAGGATATAGAAACTATATAGTTCTTGCAGAATGATTGGATTGGGGGTGGGAGAGAATAACACTCTGGTGTCTGAATCCAGCAACTCCATGAAGGATGCCATTCGTGGACTAGGGCACACAGACCGTTTGGTTTGTTTTTAATTATTTGGAATGAGGGGTGCTGGTCAGATGGGGCGGATGATGGTTTGGTTCTGGAGATAATGGTGTTCAGTGTGTGGGTCCAAAGCTTGGCATGGAGATATGGGACAGAGGCACAGATCAGGAGTCTTCAGCACAGATGTGGCATATAAGCCAGGAGAACAGACACAGTAGCTCGGGAGGAGCACGTAAACAGAAAAAACAGAATGTAAGAAGAGGGTTAGGAGAAAAATCTATAGGACTGTCAATTTCTCAGGGATGGCTAGAATTTTAAATTGAGTGGAGAAAGGTGAAATGAAGGCATAGATAAGTGTCGCCAACATCGAAGAGAAGTTTGTCAGCTCTTTCTGAACTGTGGAATAAGACAGATGGGTAAACGTGGCCATTGCACTTCCAGTAAGAAAGTTCTTGACCATAGATGGAGATTTTCACAGAGCGACAGGGAGCAGAGAAAATGGAGATTGGTTTGAATCTGTGACTCGTAGACCCCAAGAGTAGAAAAACTTTTTAACATGTTGAGGTGAGAATGGGGAGAGAGAGAGCCGAGGTTTGGAAGGGTATAATCATGGCAGAATATTTATATCAAAACCTTTCCTGGTGGGGCGCCTGGGTGGCTCAGTGGGTTAAAGCCTCTGCCTTTGGCTCTGGTCGTGATCCCGGGGTCCTGGGATCGAGAGCCCCGCATCGGGCTCTCTGCTCAGCGGGGAGCCTGCTTCCTTCTCTCTCTCTGCCTGCCTCTCTGCCTACTTGTGATCTCTGTCTGATAAATAAATAAATAATAAAATCTTAAAAAAAAAAAAAACCTTTCCTGGTACATGTGTGCGTGCATACACAGGCCCATGGAGACCTACCGTGGCCCCTTTTTTGTGTCTGAGGACGAGTTCTATTTCCTTTTCACAGAATTACCATACGACAACTTTAAATAAGGAATATTGACATCTTTATTTTTGTCAAAGTAACTTTGGGTAATTTTTAAATATCTATGGTATTTACATTTGAACATCTGATGTAGTCTCAAATTTTAAATATTTGTTTTGATTTCTCCTCACTCCTGTTTCCTAAGGGATTTGCTAAGACTAAAAATATTTGGTTTGCCTTCTCAACAGCTGAACAGTTATGCTTTATGCATTATCAGGGCTGAATTTTATTAACAACATACACATCTAAAGCCCTGTAGGCAGAAGCTCTAATTCCTGTGTGGTGGGCTATGCGAGGTGCTCCATCTACATTATATTATAACAACTTGGAAAATTTGTACATCAGTCTAGCTTATAGACTAGGTCTGGCTAATATTTAGGCCTACAGGATATGTGGTGGTTTTGTTTGCCTCGGTTTTTGAAAGTGGCTGGGATTATAGACTTTGCAGCAACTAGAATGCTTCAGCATGGAAAATGCTGGGTAATTTTATTTTCTTCATCTCCCCTTTACTTTAATATGATGGCTTCGAACAGGGGGTCAGCATCCAAATCACCTAGTCCGGCTTTTTAAAATTAAATACCCAGAGTTTATCTGAGCCCTGGAAAATTTGAGGTAGTAGGTCTAATGAGCCCAGGGACCTATTTTTGATGCTTTACAGGTGATACTGATGTATATGTTTTGTTGCAAAAGAGAAAGATCCCCTTACAACAACATATAATTAATTGCCTTGTATCTTTCTAAGCATCTGCTTGTAGACTAGCAGAAATCACAGGCACTTAAACATTGCTCATTGCTCCTCCCACACACACTTTTATTTATTTATTGATTGATTTGATTTTTTAAAAGATTTTTATTTATTTTTTGACAGACCGACATCACAAGTAGACAGAGGCAGGCAGGGAGAGAGGGGAAAGCAGGCTCCCCGCTGAGCAGAGAGCCCCATGTGGGGCTCTCGATCCCAGGACCCTGGGATCATGACCTGAGCTCAAGGCAGAGGCTTTAACCCACTGAGCCACCCAGGTGCCCCAGCCCACACACACTTTTGAAATATTACTTTCTTTCGCGGTGCCTGGGTGGCTCAGTGGGTTAAGGCCTCTGCCTTCGGCTCGGGTCGCGGTCCCAGGGTCCTGGGATGGAGCCCCGCATCGGGCTCTCCGCCCAGCGGGAAGCCTGCTTCCTCCTCTCTCTCTCTGCCTGCCTCTCTGCCTACTTGTGATCTCTGTCTGTCAAATGAATAAATAAAATATTAAAAAAAAATTACTTTCTTTCATTAATATCTGATGTCACAGTTTCACCTCACAAGAGACAAAGACATATTAAAGATGGAAGAATATGCAAAAGGGTTATCACTGTTGTTTTAAAAGTTACCAGGATAGAGTGTGTTCTGACTATAAAATGTGGAAGAGGAAGTGACCTAACTTTGAATATAGGAAACAGACATTTCCACAGTGATTACAAATCATAGTTTCAATTGCTGGTCTTTGGAAGAACAGAACATTTGATACATGCTTCTGCCAGATGTTAGAGATTTGCTCATTTCTGTTCACTTTAAGGAACTCGAGTGTGTTTGGAAAAAAGCATTCTCAGACCAAATATATCTACCTAGTTGCTCTTTTTGAACAAAGCTATACATTCCAGGTTAAATTTCCCTATTGGCCATCACTGGGGTGTAGGTGGTACAGGGTTGGGGAGTAAATCTTGCTTTGTAGATATCACAAAATGGACAAAATGAATACCAAATTCAAACATAAATTGTTTATGGGTAATCACTAATTTTGATAATGTACATCACTGTTTTTTTGCATTAGAATGAATGCGTAATGGGTGACAATAGAATTACACAGGAAGTACGTATCTGTGATTTTGGCAGAGTGAGTGACCTCTATTGTTGACTGTTGATTATTACTTCTAATAGAAGATTAAAACGGCAAAGATAATGGAGGAGATGCTTTTTACATCCTACCTCTCCTTCCCTCATTTAGGTACTATGAGTGTAAGAAAACAGTTATGTTTATATACACCCTAGAAGAAGTTATTGAGATTTCCTGGATATGGTATATATGATAATATATATATATCTATAGATATAGATATAGATATAGATATAGATATAGATATAGATACTAGGAAGACCTCTCAGAATCATGATAGTTAGGGGAAGATGCTTGACACCTACTCAGTGAAAGGAACAAAAATGTTAACTTTGGACCAACTAGAGAATCATCTCTGGATAATACACAGGTGAATGCTTGTTAATTTGCTATCTAATTGTCTCTCCAATGAATTTAGCAAAGTATAACATTATGTAAAGGGCAGTGGTTAGCAAGCTCTTTCACAGAGAAATCATGGGTCATAAAATATGTTTCTGGGAGGTACTGCCACTTTATTAATTTCAGTCACTATAATTAAATCTACATATGCAGCAGTAAAACCCCCCAAATCATCAACTGATGCATATTTAGCCTCTGGACTCAGTGACATTTAATTAGTTAGCAGACAGCCAAATGCCAGCCCTTCTTTTCCAGTGGCAGACGGATTGTGCACAGAGTTCTTTCTCCACAGTGTCTCTCTTTCATATAATAAAACTTGACATAATTTCAACAAGGATGCTACCCAAAATGAAAGCAAATTACGAGTAAAAACTTTGGGCCACTGAAAATGAGAGAAAGACCGAGATTAGCCATGGATATAAATATAAAATAGTCTTGTGAATTTGTTCTACTTTACTGGAATATTGTTCTTCCAAGGATTGCAAGGGGGTCGACAACAAACTACTAAGGCGTTTTTCTCTAAGCAGCGCTGTTTTTCTCAATGAGACATGTACTAACAAGGCTTAATTGTGCCCTTTTTCCTCATATGGGAATTTTAATTAGCTTAATAGGAATTTCCATACACTCTAATTCATGAAGAGCCCGTTCCAGCCAGGAAGTCACATGTCGAGTGTGGGCTTTGATGCAGGTCCCCACTCATAACCTTTATTTTTCTCTCAGCTACAAATTGACTTAATCCCGCAGAACTCAGGCAGTACTATAAGAATTACCCTGTGGAAGCGCCTGGGTGGCTCAGTGGGTTAAGCCTCTGCCTTCTGCTCAGGTCATGATCTCAAGGTGCTGGGACTGAGCCCCACATTGGGCTCTCTGCTCAGTAGGGAGCCTGCTTCCCCCTTTCTCTCTCTGCCTGCCTCTGTGCCTACTTGTGATCTGTGTCTGTCAAATAAATAAATCTTAAAAAAAAAAAGAATTATACTGTGACAGGAGAGAGCAATCTGACTTTAATTTAAAAGGAAGTTGTAACAAAAAAGGAAAATATTGATATTTCTTTGAGAATTGGTCAAAAAAAAGTTATTCAGAAATAACACATAACAGTATTGTAACCCAAGTAGTGAAAACTAAGAGCAATATATGATTACTCACTAAGGATTAAATTTCAACATCCCAAATAAAATGGACTGTTCCAGAAGTGTGATGGAAATCGAAATTATATCTAATGCATAAACTGTTTTCATTTCATATGGCCATCATCTGATGATCTATTTCTTATGTACTCTAGCACTTTACCCAGTTTGGTAAGTTAAAAAAAACATAACAGGCAACACCATTTCATATTACTCATATAATTTATGAAGCTTTTCAGTCAGAAATAAAGGAAATCATACCAAATTACAGTGCTTTGTTGGAAGAAAACTTGCTATGTAAAGATTTTCACCAAATGGCTTAATACAGAATTAGGGGAAAAAAAATCAGTTAAATCATGATTCTTAACCGGAAACAATTTCAAGTGACTAAAATTGGTTTTTTTTTTTAAGCCTATGTTATTGAAATTAAATATGAGAAATGATTATGTAAAATATATAGACACCAGATGTCTATATATTTTACACTAAAATGAGGAAATACAGTCATATTTTGGAGGTAATATAACTTGGGTATGTTTTAAAATATATAAAATTTGGCTTATTCTTAAATAATCAGTGTATCATCCTTGCTTTAGAAGTTTTTCACCTTTTTAGTGAAAATTTTCACGTTTTTAGTCCCTCTTAGCTAATAATAAGGGTTAATATTAAGGCCAGGGAAGATGTAATGAAATTAATATAGATAGGAAGATAGATGAAAATAATTTAGAACTTTCCAAGCTGTGACCTTAGGTGTATATGTATTCCTTATTAAGTGACAACCCAGGCTTGGCATATTGTCTGCTCCTCACGTCGCAGAATCCCCCTGCATGTAGCTGTGTGTGAGCGTGATAAGCACTTGGGGTATGATGATTCTTTTTAATTTTGAAGCTAGTAAAAGAAACCCTAGCCCAGCAGTTACTCAGCAAATGTATGATATGTTTAAAATGTTACAATAAATAGATTTTCACTTTATAGAGAAATATGTTACAAATTTTTTGTAGGTAATATCTATTATCTCTACATTTTGAAAATGTGTTTATTCTGTGTGTGTGTGTTTGTGTGTGTTCGTGTTCTTTGTGATTGGATCTGTGCATATCACATGTAGGTCATGTTAGAAAGAAAAATCATGGTCAGTATTTTATATCTGTACTGAGACATGCAAAAAAGGGAACCAGGCAGTTTAAGGGATTAATTAATCCCCAGTGTGAAGGATTAAAATATATAAAATTTTCTTTTCTGGAAAAAGTTTTTATATCTTGCTATTGAGGGAGGTTGTAGAAAATTATTTTACCTGTCTGTGTATTAGTTGAATTTTTTTTTTTTTAATAGCAAAATGGCTCAAATCCAGCACAGGCATAGAAACACTTGTGGTATCATTTTACAAAGTAGGTACTTAACAAATATGTGGGTTTTGATGAATAATATTATATACTGGTTAAATTTGAATTTTTTTTTAAAGATTATTTATTTATTTATTTGGCAGAGAGATCACAAGTAGGCAGAGAGGCAGGCAGAGAGAGAGAGGGGGAAGCAGGCTCCCTGCTGAGCAGAGAGCCCGATGCGGGACTCAGATCCCAGGACCCTGAGACCATGACCTGAGCCGAAGGCAGCGGCTTAACCCACTAAGCCACCCAAGTGCCCCTGAATTTTAGTTGTCTAAGTGGTTCCTGGCTAAATATGAGACACTTGGGAAAACCCTGTTTAAAAACCATGTCTTTGAATTGCAATTGCAATATTATTACTTTTTGTTTGAAAATTACACAGGAACTAGTTATATTATCTTCAGTGATATCATTAAAAACTCAAAACTAATATTCCACATATTTTACCTAAAAATATGTCAGGATATGGTTGTCAATTAATGTAGCTGCAATTCTCAGCTTTTCTACCTGGTTTATTGATTGGCTTCAATTAATGTTTGCCAGCAAGTAAATTAACATAGCACCTGAGGCATAATTCTCTCGTGGATCTTGGACACTGAGTTCTTCTCATCCTTGCTGGTTTAACTCCTCCTAAGCGCATTGCCAGGAGGTACGTTTTAATTCAGTCTAGACGTGAACATTACCCGTGGCTTTAATGACAGGTCATTTACAGCAAACTCATGTTTCACTTCAGAGACGTCTCTTTAAGTGACATCTTATCAATGGCAATTCACTTAGTGAACCCTAAGACTATGAGATGGGAGTTTATACCATGTCACAAAGCCCTCTTTGAATTTGCATTTGAAATGTTCTTATTAGTCTCTCCCTCCCCCCTGCCCTGCATATAAACATGAAGTACTAAAGTTTCAATTTTAGACGTTCCCTGTATGGCTTTTACTCTTTGTGTATATATCATTCTCAGAGAATTGGGTATCAGTTGAAAAATATGCTTTTCCTTGGCAAGAAATATGAGCACGAATATATCTGCCTTAATTATAGGCACTGTCAAAGCCTTGATATTGGCAAATAGAATGGAATATTGTGAAAGGCCATTTTTTCAGACACAGTATCAAGAAACTAAAGGTAAAATACGTAAGAACAATAAGATACTAGATTAGTGTATCATGAAGTTAGTTTACCATTTTTTATTTAGAAGAGGTTTAGAATTTGGACTGTGCCATAATCAGAATGGATTAATGTCCAAGCTGGACTTTTTCATCTTTCAACACTGAGCATTCATTAAAATCCCAATATATGTCAGGTATTATACTATACATTAGAATCCCTATATGATGTCATTACAAAAAGATACTTCGGGGAAAGATGGTTGCATGAATAATATTATGTAAGTCTGATCCTGAGACCAGAGGGATCAAGAATGTTGCAGTGTTACAGGTTTTGTTGGAGAAAAATAGGCGATGTGGAGAGTCAGGGAGGAGGGGAGCAAGAGTAGGTGAAGAAGTATGGGATTAGCAACCAGGACATCCTTTCACAACTGGTGTCCCAGGAGAGATTTAAGACCAAATGCCTGAAGGCACCCCTTGTCTAGAATGAATTAACTTCTCTCCTAGAATGGCAATGGTGCAATGCTTATGTACCATCTGCAGAATTGACAAAATGGTCATTCACATCACATATTGCGCTCTGAAATTCAGATGAGGAGCCCAGTTGAGAAAGGCTGCCAGATTCTTGTTTTCCTTTAGCCTTCCATTCCTGATTTGCTTGCATGAGATTCTCTTAAAGTTCCAGAGTTGCAAGTGGTGCTAGTTATGATTTTTTTTTTTTAGAAAAAAATTCACAAAACAGGTATCTGTATGTAAGCTTGATTGTATTATATGGATGCCATGATTCTCAACAAGATCCTAGCTAATAGGATCCAACAGTACATTAAAAAGCTTATCCACCATGACCAGGTGGGATGTATCCACGGGATGCAGTAGTGGTTCAACATTCGTAAATCAATCAATGCGATAGAACAAATCAGTAAGAGAAGAGAGAAGAACCACATGGTCCTCTCAATCAATGCAGAAAAAGCATTTGACAAGATACAGCATCTATTCCTGATTAAAATGGTTCAAAATACAGGGATAGAGGGAACATTCTTCAACTTCATAAAATCTGTCTATGAAAAACCCACAGTGAATATCATCCTCAATGGGAAAAGCTGACAGCCTTCCCTTTGAGATCAGGAACATGACAAGAATGTCCACTCTTGCCACTGTTATTCAACATAGTACTAGAAGTCCTAGCAACAGCGATCAGACAACAAAAAGAAATAAAGGTATTCAAATTGGCAAAAAAGTCAAACTCTCTTCTCAGATGAGTGATCAATGCTTCAAAGGAAACTCTTAGTCTGTCCTGAGACATGAACAAATACCACATATATTTACTATTAGTTAAATGTCCTACATTTTAGCAAGTATCAGGAGGGATGATACAACTGTGGGTTAACAATAACTGTGGGTTAACTGTGGGTTACAAAAGACCCATATAACATTAGCTTAATTGTGCCACATAAAACAAAAGACTGGAGGCAAGGTAATTCTAGGATGATGAATATAGTTACATGACAACATCACAAGTATGACATTGATCTGTTTTTCTACCTCTCCTAAAATGGCAGTAGCTCTCTTCCTGGTTGCATGATAGCTGTGATGCCTGTGGATATGAGTAAGAAGAGAGGTATTTCTTCTCATGTATCTTTTTCATTTTATTAGCAAACCATTCCTATAAACTCTCTAGTAGGCTTAACACTCAGATTACATCAGCAAGGATTGGGCCATACACCTATGATTTGTCACTGGCAGGAAAAAACCATCTACAGTGATTGTTTTAAGTTAGTAATAATTCAGTCCCAGGAAACTGGAAAAGAAATCATCTTCCTAGAGTTTATGAGGCATTGATAATCAAAGCAAAATTGGAATCTGGGTTAGCTGGGAAGGAGGATAAAGACTGATAGTGAAAGGGTTCTATCGATTCAGTGTGGGACGGTAGAAATACTCCAGATTTTTGAAAAGTATCAGGAAATGTGAAGGTAAATAAAGTCTAGTGGAGTGCACTTTTTATCTGCTGATGCACCCCCAAAATTAGTGGCTTAAGGCCCACTTATTTGCCTCACACTCTCTGCGGGTCAGGGATTTGAGCATGACTTAGCTGGTCTTCTGTTTCTTGGTCTGCTATGAGACTGCTGTCAAGGTGGCTGCTGGGACCAGGCTATCATCTGAAACCTTAATTTCTAAGCCAATTTACATAGTTGTTGGCAGATATGTTGGGTTAAGGGCCTTCGTTCTTACTGGTTATTGTTTAGAGGCTTCCCTAATGTGTAGACCGTCCAACATGGTTGCTTGCCTCACCAAGCATATAAGCCAAGAAGGCAATAAGAAGAATCTGCTGACTAGATATAAGTCCTAATCTTTTGTAACCTAATTGCAAACATGCCATCACCTCAGCCTTGCCATATTTACTTGATTGGAAGCAAGTTATTCAAGGGGAAGGCATTGCACAAGCCTATGAACACTGGGAGGCAGTGATTACTGGAGCTGTTTCAGGTACTACCTACTATAGGTAGAAACATAATAGTTCAGAAGTACAAAAATATAAAGACCTAATAAATATACTTAAGGTACAATGAGTTTTGGGTCTCTTGATTGCCTATAATTCTATTAACCGTGAAAATAGAATAACAACTTTAAAGGGATTTTTAATAGTTCTAAGGTGGTTTTTTGCCCTACCTAGAGTCAAAGAGATGAACTAAAAGAAGAAATTTTAAACACTGATACAACAAGCATGGAGGTCTGGAATTAAGCTTAGGGAGTAGTATCAGATTTTAGTGACATGCAATAAAAAACCAAGCCAGTGAGAAATGGAGAATTGTAAGAGATGACCATAGATCTAGCACATTTTAAAATAAGATCCTTTATTAGTATGATTCATTGGAATAACATAGGCATTACTAGAGAGATCTTATAAAAAACTAATTTTTAATCTATAAAAGATAGTTAAATGCTTTACTTCTGTATGCCTATTACTATTAGAGTATCTTAAATCATATTTACCACATAATAATTGATTTTCTAACTAAATATGGTTTATACTATAAAAGGCTAAATTTAAATATTTATCTTGAAAAATAAAACTTATAGAAAAAAGCCTTAAATTACTTTTTTAAGTTTTAATTAAACTTCATATTACTGAGGACAAACTTTTCTCTTGCTTTTTGGTGTCTGAGTAAAATATAATTGTTCTTTATATGATTCTGATGGAATATTCTTGCCTTAACATAGATGCCAAAGTATCAAAATATCTAAAACAATGAAGCTCAATATGACTAATATATTATTTAAATATGAAATCCATAAAATAGTAAAGCATGGATACTAGACAGTAAGCCCAATTCTCTACAAAGTTGGAAAGACCTATTTTTAGCAGAGGGGGACTAATTACATTCTCCTATAAATTCATCTTAAGGATCTGGTAAGTATTATCATATGCATTTGATCTTCTGTTGCCCATAAAATATTATCATTTTGTTTTGCTATTCCAGGATTATTATTTTTTTCTTGAAATGAATTTGATTAAAGCACAGTCTTGAGGGAACATCAACTCACATTTCAAAACCATCATCTAATTCAGCTGAAATGTGGCAGAGTTCATAGACTATGCCTCAGGACAAAGAGTTAGCATGGAAAATTACTTCACCTTTGATCCCAAGGGAAAGAAGGATGCCTTTAAGGGAAAGAAGGATGCCTTTAGGTTATAAATAAGGGCATCTCATAACACATTCCATCTGTTTAATCCCTGTACATCTCATCATTGCCAAGAGAATGGTGGGGGTCAGGTATTGCTGGAGTGGCCTTTCTTTCAAATAGGAAAACCAGTAATACTAATTATATTCTCCCAAATAGCTATGGATGGTGGTTAAAAGTCTTAAACGTTATCCATTAAGTATCACTGTCTTTTAAAAATGAATTAACTGCATGTCAAATGGAGTATTGTGCACAGGACCCATGATGGTTATAAACAGAGCTGCGGGCACTTGCTGTCCAGACTCAGGGAATAGGTGACCTTTACATGGCATCCGTGGTAACCCAGATCATTGAATGGTGCATGTTGCTATTCACTTGTGTGTATGCTGGTTTTCAAGCATTGCGGTCGCTATGTAAGCCATCAAAATGCTGTTTGACAAAGACGGTGGAAATGAGAAGATAAAATGATGGGCAGAAAGGGAGAACACACAAACTTAATGATTAAAATGCTGATTAAATGACTGCAATATATTTGTTCACATTGCTTCTGAAAACTAGAGGAGATTATCTCTGACCAAGCAGAAGTCAGGGCTTTCCGTATACAGCAGGAGTTTTTCTGAAGATGACAATAATGAGCTTGAATGACCAGCCACTCAGGGAAGCAAAATGTTGGCTGAAAGCAATGGTTGGCATCTGAACCATGATGTCTCCATGAATGCCTGTGGAAATCAAGAGGAAACCACTAGCAAAATTTATTTAATGAACTCGTTTTGTGCAAAAGGCATCATTGCTTTTAGCTGTATGTTGTGGTCAGTTGGAAATGAACACTTAATAAAATGATAATTCAGAAACTTGGAAATTGGGGGAAGATAGGAGAGAACAAATTGAAATCTTTGACAGCAAAAGTAGATTTTGGAAAAGGCCTGGAGGCCAATTTATTGTGTCGTTTTCCCTAAGATACTTGAACTTCTGATATATATGAAAAGATGAGCTGAATCTTTCATCTGTAGCTTTTAGCATTTTAAATTAGTTGTCCAAAAATGTCACATTCTCTAGGTTCTTTGAAATACTCTGTAAGATTACTTGAAAAAAAAAATTTCCTGTAGTCCACTATCCTAATGAATAGCAATAGAAAAATAGGTTTCCTTTCTTGCCCATTGAGTTACTCTTCTCTTGAAAAAATATTCTTTTCTGCAAAGATTATGAATTTGTAGGTGTTTGATTAAAGGCTATAGAAAGAACATTAGAATCGCTGTTGTTTACTGACAGTCTATTTTAAATTCAATCTTAAGCTAGTTTTACTTTATAAATTTTCTTGGCGGGACAGCTTTAATTTTCCTATTTTTACACAATGGGAATTCTGTGAAAGGTTCCACTCCCCCACCCTTCCAATACACATGGAAATTATTGATGGTTCATTTTGTTATTTTTCCCTGGGGACCTAATCTAGTCTTCAGATCCTTAACATATGTTTCCAGGTTTATACCACTAATCAGATTCAGCATTCCAAATGAACCATCTTTGTCATTGTGCATATCAACCATGTAGTTTGGGAAAAAAAGGCGAAACCTGTGAGGGGAAAGTGATGAAGATACTGTGTCATTTAATATTTTCAGGAATATGTTTTAGTAAAATTTGAAAGTGGGCCTTTGAAAGTGGGAAAAAAAAGCATAGAGATATGTAGTAACCACATGAATTTTTGTTATTAACTTTGTTATTAAGTTTGGTGACAATAATACATCAACTGTCAACTTTTGATACTTGTCTATTTATAAAATTAATATTTGAGTTGCTGATTCAATTAAATATTCCTGAGCTTTTGAGGGGAAATTTATCATAAGAGATTGTTTTTAGGTTTCATTAAAGTCATAAATGGTAGTCTCACAGTTTTCTTCAAATATGGATCAGTATCCATATCAAATATGGGTCAGAAAAAGAATGATTATTAAAAAAGTAGTGCTCGGCCTGCATCACGCTCTCTGCTCAGCAGGGAGCATTCTTAATTTAAAGTCCACAATTATGCTTTGAATTCAAGAGCATCCATGAACTTGGCTAAGGGAAATAAAGTTTCATTTTTATTTCTACAAAGTTCTAACTAAATTGATCATTTCCTTAATTATTAATGTGAGTAATAGTCTAGAATACTGCGTGGTAGTATTTATGATTTTTTTTAAAGATTTTATTTATTTATTCGACAGAGATCACAAGTAGGCAGAGAGAGAGAGAGAGAGAGGAAGGGAAGCAGGCTCCCTGCTGAGCAGAGAGCCTGATGCGGGGCTCGATCCCAGGACCTTCTGATCACGACCTCACCCGAAGGCAGAGGCTTTAAACCACTGAGCCACCCAGGTGCCCCAGTATTTATGATTTTAGCTTTAATGGAAATCCCCGATATTTCTAAAGAACACTAGAAATGTAACCAAAATCTGGAATATACTCTACGCTCACCACTAATTGGAAATCACTGAAGTTATTAGTGCATGATCTTATTACTTAATTCATTAAGAGAAACGTTTCTCCAGTTATATAGGGCTGTCTAATACATCACCCAAAAACCTAGCAAGTTAAAACAATTTATCATGTCTCTTAGTTCAATGGTTTGACTGAACTGAGCAGTTCTGGGGGTATCTCATGAGATCCCAGTCAGTTGTAAACTGGGACCACAGTTACCCGAAGGCTTATATGGACTGGTTATTCAAGATGCCTCACTGACAGGTCTGACAGTTAATATTGGTGGCAGGCAGCTCATCTGGGGCCAACAACCAGAGTGCCTACTTATGGTTTCTCCCTGCCCTGTGGTCACTAAGTTCTGAGAGGCAGAGTTCAAGAAGTTCCTGGGTTCACAAGACTCAAGGCAGAAGCTACAAATCTCCACATGACCTGACATTATTTCCACCAGTCCAGATTCAACATAGGAGGAGTGTATATAAGGCTATGAATACTGGGAAGGCTGATCCATTGAGGGCCCTCTTTGCAGAATAGCTAGTACAGATCATATTAGTATACCACATTTTTAAAAAGATTTATTTGTTTTAGAGAGAAAGGGAGGATGGGGAAGGGACAGAAAGAGAGGGAGAGAGAAGGAGAAAAGCAGAGGCTCCCTGCTGAGTGCAGAGCCTACTGTGGGGTTTGATCCCATGACCCAGAGTTCACAACCTGACCTGAAAGCAAGAGTCAGATGCCCAACTGACTGAGCCACCCAGATGCCCCTAGTATTACACAATTTTAAAAATATTTGGAAAGCCGTATTTTGGTCTAGTTTTCTTTGCAGTGTTATTTCTGAAGATTACACATTTATAAGCTTTATTCTGAGAAGGGTCTCTAGTCTACCCAATTACTAAAGGGGTCTGTCCTCTCCCCAAATATTAAGAAGCTCTGGTTTAACAGAAATATGTTTTAATAGCAAAATTGGATTTTTTTTCTGAGATACACATTAGAAAAGCTCATATCAAAATGATTTCAGTAATTTTAATAAACCACAAAAGTATATCTTTGTCTCATGTTACTGAGAACATGACTTGTATAAGGCATTTAGCAAATGTTAATTATTATGCTACTTTGTTTTCCCTTTTGAAAGAACTGTACAATAAGTTCTTAGCATTAGGGCTAATACATTTTTTGTCTCTCCACGTGATTTTATGTGTTTTTATAATATGATATGAAAGCTACATAACCTCAAAACTTCATATTGACTTTATTAGTCTGGCTGCCAGAAAAGTTAGAACTATATGTTGTGGTTGACTACTGTGCCATTTCCCCATTTACATCAGATAATGCTTCTGTTTTAGCATTATATGAAGACCATCATATTTACATATTTTATAGAACGCTTATTCCTTCAAAGGGTTGCATTAATAAAAATAGACTGTCTTTTGACATTAATTGTATGATCTAAATATTTCAGAAACCTTTTATCTGATTCAGGGGATTTTGTTGTTGTTGTTTATTAACATATAATGTATTATTTGCCCCAGGGGTATAGGTCTGTGAACCATCAGGCTTACACATTTCACAGCACTCACCATAGCACATGCCCTCCCCAGTGTCCATAACCCAGCCACCCTATCTCTCTCCCCACCCCTAGCAGCCCTCTGTTTGTTTCGTGAAATTAAGGGTCTCTTATGGTTTGTCTCCCTCCTGATCCCATCTTGTTTCATATTTTCCTTCCCTACTCCCCACCAACCCCTGACCTGCCTCTCGAATTCCTCATATCAGAGAAATGGTATGATAATTGTCTTTCTCTGATTGACTTATTTTGCTCAGAATAATACCCTCTAGTTCCATCCACGTTGTTTGCAAATGGCAAGATTTCATTTCTTTGGATGGCTGCATAGTATTCCATTGTGTATATATACCACATCATCTTTATCTATTCATCTGTTGATGGACATCTGGGTTCTTTCCATAGTCTGGCTATTGTGGACATTGCTGCTATAAACATTCAGGTGGATGTGCCCCTTCGGATCACTACGTTAGTATCTTTAGGGTAAATACTCAGTAGTGCTATCACTAAATTGTAGGGTAGCTCTATTTTCAACTTTTTGAGGAACCTCCATGCTGTTTTCCACAGTGGCTGCACCAGCTTGCATTCTCACCAATAGTGTAGGAGGGTTCCCCTTGCTCCACATCCTCTCCAACATTTGTCATTTCCTGACTTGTTAATTTTAGCCATTCTGACTGGTGTGAGGTGGTATCTCATTGTGCTTTTGATTTGTATTTCCCTGATGCCCAGTGATATGGAGCACTTTTTCTTGTGTCTGTTGGCCATCTGGATGTCTTCTTTGCAGAAATATCTGTTCATGTCCTCTGCCCATTTCTTGATTGGATTATTTATTCTTTGGGTGTTGAGTTTGATAAGTTCTTTATAGATTTTGGATACTAGCCCTTTATCTGATATGTCACATGACATATCAAATATGTCACGAATATCTTCTCCCATTCTGTCAGTTGTCTTTTGGTTTTGTTGACTGTTTCCTTTGCTGTGCAAAAGCTTTTGATCTCGATGAAGTCCCAATAGTTCATTTCTGCCCTTGGTTCCCTTGCCTTGGGCCATGTTTCTAGGAAGAAGTTGCTGCGCCTGAGGTCGAAGAGATTGCTGCCTGTGTTCTCCTCAAGGATTATGATGGATTCCTGTCTCACATTAAACTCTTTCATCCATTTTGAGTCTATTTTCGTGTGTGGTGTAAGGAAATGGTCCAATTTCATTCTTCTGCATAGGGCTGTCCAATTTTCCCAATACCATTTGTTGATTCAGGGAGATTTAATCTTTATAGTCTGGTGTATCAGTGGGACACGATTTAACTTTTCCCAAAAATAGTTTTCATAGAAAATAAACATTTAATAAAGAGGTCCTGAATTGATGTCATTGAGATAGTAGGCTGCTTAGGCATAATTACACATGTGTGGACATTCTCATGAAAAGGGAGTAGAATTTTCCAGCCTATGTTTTATCATGTTGCCCCAACCAATTCATTTTACACTAGTTCCTTAGAACTCTACTTAAATTCCTAAGGAAGCCCATATATCATCTCTTTTTGACTTTTCCTGCCAAAAACCATTCTGGACCTGCCACCAAGTATAAATAATGTCTTTATTTTCTACATACATTCAGCAAGACACTCTTATTTATGCTTGCTGCAGTAGCTATCAATATTCTTCTTTGGGCAGATACCTTTTGCTTCAGCATTTCTTTTAGTTCAACAAGTGACCAATACAAAATTAATGGATATCCAGCTTACAGGATCTTTTAGCTGAAATTAATTTTAGAGAAATGTTAACGGCAGCTTGGAGTTTCCGCCATAAATATAAAATTTCATTAGCTCTTCCCTGAAATGCAACATTGTTATTTATTTAAGAGAAACGCCATTATGTTCCTTGTACTATTTAATATCTCTAAATTTTCCTTTTAACCTTTTTCAATAAATACATTTTCTATTGACATGCCTACCTCATTTTGGTAGCTTCAGATTATTGAGCATCTGTACCATGTACGATTTGTTTCTTTCATTCTTTAGACACAGTGTGGAGAAAGATAATCACACAATGGTTTATCACTGTGACCAACAGATGATTATAGCATCACAATAGTATAATTAATGGAAAGAAGAATCAAAGAATGGGAACACATCCTATTACAGCTTGTTAGAACATTCTTTCTTGCACATAGTTTACGGTTATTTATTCCCTGGCACAATTTAATACCCCTCATGTCGCTAAGTGCAGGAAATTATTTTTCATGCTTTTGTAAAAATTTTCTGCTGATAGATTTAGTTTATCTCCGGTCATAGAGAGAAAGAAAAATTCCATGGTTTTCTCTGGCGATTCTCTCATTAGCAGAGTTTAAAATGTCATAGAGCTGGATCCTTTTAGATGGGGCATATACTATTGGAAAAGGTTCTGCTTCAATGCTTAAATTGTTTAAGTGTTGACAGAGATTTGGAAGATACCTGTACTTAATAGTAATTACAGTATTTATTGCCTTGAAATAGTTTCTAGTCATTATGGGTAATGAAAATTTAATGCATGTAAATGAAGGCAGGGTTTTTTAAAAGATTTATTTATTTTGGGGGGGGAAGGGGAAAGGGAGAGAAGTAGACTCCCTGCTGAGCATAGAGCACAAAGTGGGGGCTCAGTCCCATGACCCCGAGGTCATGACCTGAGCTGAAATGAAGAGATCAACAGTAGTGTGCTCAACTGACTGAGCCACACAGGCAACCCAAAGGCAGTTTTTTGAATATTTCTTTTATGCAATATACTGAAATTAGTAATACAATGATGTTATCAGCAGACCTTTGTAAGCAGTTCAAATTTGTGGGCTCTCTCCCTCTCCCTTTTGTCTACCTTCCTCCCATTTCCTGGTCCACCTTGGCCTCTCCACTTCTTTTTCCAATGTATTCTTTTCTTTGTTCTCACTATTTTTGATGTTTTACTTTATCCTGCAGCTCCTTTAAGAATTGTTGGAAGTGCCCTAAAAGTCCAAAGACAGTGACTTTAATTCCATTCTCCTTTTATTTCCCTCCTATTTAACCTATAAGACAAACATACTGAAACACACAGAGACATAAATAAAATTTAAAAAAATAAAGCATTATTTCCAAGACACCAAAAAAAAAGAGAGAGAGAGACATGATTGCATGCATACAAACACTAGTATAACCTAGTATGATTATTTGTGGCTCTTCTTTTATTAAACCTACAGTAGAGTATGGCTATAAGGTAAGAAAAAATTGAACCCACATCCCTAATATATGTGCATCAAATAAATACACAAGAGAGGTGCCCGGGTGGCTTGGTCTATTAAGCGTCTGACTCTTGATCTCGGCTCAGGTCTGGATCTCAGGGTTGTGAGATTGAGCTCTGCTGGGCATGGAGCTTACTAAAATAAATACGTAAATACATAGATAAGCACACAGTAACAGTTGACAGGAAATTTTATAGTACAGATTATAACTTTGCCACAGTTGCAACCATTGATTTGAGTATACAGAGTTGTAGAAAACATTTAGGGAAGTCATGTTTTCTTAAATTATTTTATAATTATTTTTTCAAATACATGCAATTTCATTTCAAGCAATGAGAGCTTGGAAGGGACATAGTCAAACACATATGCCTGGTTAATGTATATTTTTTGCACTACGTGTTCCTAGCTCATCAAGATTGTTAAAATTCTACAGTTTTAAAGATTTTCAACTCAGAATGCATTTGTCTGACATTTAATCATTCTAGCAGGAACAGATTGTGCATTTTCTCAGTGTCTTTTAGAAGACTCAGAATACCAACATAAGTAGATTGAGATGCTGTATGTATAAAATTGTGTACTCTTGGGGCACCTGGGTGGCTCAGTGGGTTAAAGCCTCTGCCTTCGGCTCGGGTCATGATCCCAGGGTCCTGGGATCGAGCCCCACATTGGGCTCTCTGCTCTTCGGGGAGCCTGCTTCCCCCCCCCACTCTGCTTGCCTCTCTGCCTATTGTGATCTCTCTCTCTCTGTCAAATAAATAAATAAAATCTTAAAAAAATAAAATAAAATTGTGTACTCTTAGGAGAAAGCAAAAGTAAAACAGGTAAACAATATCAACTAAGCTTAGCTCAAAATCCTGCAGTTTAAAATTTTACTAAGAAGGTTTCCAATAAAATAGCTAACATTTAAAATAGAAACAATGTATGCTCTCTAGAGTAAAATACTTGGGAGAACTCCAACACTATTATTTTGAAGATAAGAAGGAATCAAAATTTATAGCTTGCTTTCCTCAGGCTTCTTGATTGATATTAGCTGTCACCCTTTTCATAAATGGTTCTCTGCATGATGAATTGATTAATTGTAAACTGAATACAACTCAAAATTGCTATAATGAGATATCCATACACTTCTTTGTCCTTAATGCTAAGCTGTATTTTTTTTTTTTTTTTTTTTGCTGATACTATTTACGTTTTTTATTACTTGCCATTAGGATTTTTGTCCCACTTCATTCCTCTTCTACCCTCAAAATAATCATAGAGTCTTCTTTAAATTTCCATGAGACTTCA
Source organism: Taxidea taxus jeffersonii (assembly GCA_003697995.1). Classification (NCBI taxonomy): domain Eukaryota; kingdom Metazoa; phylum Chordata; class Mammalia; order Carnivora; family Mustelidae; genus Taxidea; species Taxidea taxus. The sequence goes on along the minus strand of ML107158.1, from coordinate 577,621 downwards.
GACATCCCTTAATGACTAGTCAATTTTAGACCTGAAAACCCTTATATTGGCATGCTGGGTTATTAAATTATTTGTGGTTTATCAGTTTCACCTGCTGTTTTTCAGTTCTTGTGCAGCTGGTGTTATTGGCTGAGAACCAGGTCAACTGAATTCATATTTGCTACATCTTCATGTTTGCCATTAACAGATTGACTCTTTCTAATTTTCTATGGCACAGTGAAAACATTATCCAAAACTGGTTTCAGTTGTGGTCAGGAAGTTTGGAAGAGTCTGCTTGTGTTTGTTTGTTTATACAGCAAACTAATGGAAAATATATTTATTTAAAGATTTAAAAAAAATTATTTATTTGACAGACAGAGATCACAAGTAGTCAGAGAGGCATGTAGAGAGAGAGGGAGGGGGATGCAGGCTCCCTGCTGAGCAGAGGGCCTGATGCGGGCTTGATCCCAGGACCCTGAGATCATGACCTGAGCAGAAGGCAGAGACTTTAAACCACTGAGCCACCCAGGTGCCCCGAAAATATATTTATTTAGTGATAAAAATGACAATATGACATACTAATGCTTTACTGCACTGAGACTGAAGTCTAAAAATCTATTTGAGAGTTGTAGAATTCACTGTTCATCACATCTATGTCACATACCAACATTATTCCTGGATATATTAAATAATATTCTATAATACACCTATTATTCATATATTTATCTAAGCTATTTTGGTACTGTACATATAATGTGGGTACCTCTGTTAAATTAAAAGGTCTATATGTTTATTTCTTATAATGTAGTATAATACACTAATGTCATATTTATCTTAGCATTAATAACCAATCATATAATAATTCAATCAGGATTAAATTTTCCAGAGGTTCAAAGTTGGCCATTTAAGAAAATTATTTATATTGATACTTTTATACACTATTGATAGCCTTCTACCTTGGTAACTTTTTCTGGAAGGAAATTTACTCAACTCACCTTGAGATGCTATTTATACTTTTGAAAAAGTAGATTTTTTTATTCTGTTTTACTTCAAAGAAAAAAATAGATTCACACAAAGATTCTATAATTATTTATTTTTGTGTTAACTGTATCAGGAGAAATTGGAAAAAAAATCAGGAGAAATTGGTTAAATACATTATGGCTCTTCCATTTTAATGCAGTGTTGTCTAGCCACTTAAAAAAAAAGTAAGACAAAAAATTTTAAGATTATGCTGTATTTCTCATAATAGAATGATAAGTAAAAAAGACAGAGCACAAATATATGATAGATAGCATAAAGTATGTAATTATAATAAATTCCAACCCTGTGTATAAAACTGAGGCGTTATGTGTGGTAGTAGCAGTAGTACCCATATAAGGAAATAAGTCGCCCACAATATTATCAGTATTACTAATGGTTATCAGTGTATATTGGGAAGTCAGGTGAATTTTAAGTTTCCTATTTTTGTACTTATCTGGTTTAAAATTTTTCTTCTGTGATCACTTTTTCTCATCAAATTACAAACAAAAGATATTCAAATATGATTAAAAGAAAAGGAATTCTCAGATAAAAGTAGTCTTATATAGAATCTCTGTGGATAATAATGCTTTACTTAATATCTTTAGTATTTTTATAACTTCCTGAACCCTATTTCCCTGATCCACCTACCCACATCTCCTCTGTAACCATCAGTTCTGTACAGTTAAGGCAGTGTTGAGGTTGGTCTCTTTTTTTCTTTTTCTTTTTCTTTTTTTTTTTAAATTTATTTTCAGTTGCTCCAGGATTCATTGTATATGCACCACACCGAGTGCTCCATGCAATACAGGTCCTCCATAATACCCACCACCAGGTTCGCCCAACTCCTCACTCCCCCTCCCCTCCAAAACCCTCAGTTTGTTTCTCAGAGTCCACAGTCTCTCATGGTTTGTCTCCCCCTCCAATTTCCCCCAACTCACTTCTCCTCTTCATCTCCCAGTGTCCTCCATGTTATTACTTATTCACTTCACAAGTAAGTGAAACTGTATGATAATTGACTCTCTCCCCTTAACTTATTTCACTCAGCAGAATCTCTTCCAGTCCCGTCCATGTTTATATAAAACTTGAGTGTTCATACTTTCTTTTTTTTTTTAAAGATTTTATTTATTTATTTGATAGATAGAGATCACAAGTAGGCAGAGAGGCAGAGAGAGAGAGGAGGAAGCAGGCTGTCCACAGAGCAGAGAGCCCGATGCGGGGCTCGATCCCAGGACCCTGGGATCATGACCCGAGCCGAAGGCAGCGGCCCTAACCTGCTGAGCCACCCAGGCGCCCCGAGTGTTCATACTTTCTGATGGAGACATTATATTCCATTGTATATATGGACCATATCTTCTTTATCTATTTGTCCATTAAGGGGCATCTTGGTTCTTTCCACATTTTGGTGACTGCTGCCATTGCTGCTATGAATGTTGGGGCACAGATGGACCTTCTTTTCACTACATCTGTATCTTTGGGATAAATACCCAGTAGTGCAATTGCAAGGTCATAGGGAAGCTCTATTTTTAATTTTTTTGAGGAATCTCCACACTGTTTTCCAAAGTGGCTGCACCAATTTGCATTCCCATCAACAGTGTAAGAGGGTTCCCTTTTCTCCACGTCCTCTCCAACACATGTTGTTTACTGTCTTGTTAATTTTGGCCATTCTAACTGGTGTAAGGTGGTATCTCAATGTGGTTTTGATTTGAATCTCCCTGATTGCTAATGAGGATGAACATTTTTTCATGTGTCTGTTAGTCATTTGTATGTCTTCTTTGGAGAAGTGTATGTTCATGTCTTCTGCCCATTTTTTGACATGATTATCTGTTTTGTGTGTGTTGAGTTTGAGGAGTTCTCTATAGATGCAGTGATCTTTATTTTGACCTCATTCATGAAAGATAGTTTTGCTAGGAATACAGTTTGAAGATTTTGTTAGGCTTTCATTTTTGCTGTTGAGTTGATGGCTGACACTTGTATGTGAGGTATCCTTAATTTCTGCTCTAAGATGATGTATATACACATGTTTGTCATGTGATGTGTAAGTGTGGATTTCTTCTTATCATGACTAGTAGTGTACTTGTGGCTTCATGCTTTGTATCAGTTTTGGAAATTTCTAAGCTGTAATGTCTCTGGGCTTCCTACTAGGTCTTTGCTGGAGTTTCTTCAATCTAACATACATGTTCCTTTCCTTTGCCATCTTTATTTTCCTGCTTCTCTGATGTTCTGTAATTTTTTTCAGCTCTGCCTTTGGTTCATAAACTCTCATTTCAGCTCTAAATTGGTATTTAAACCACATTTTTTATTTCTAAAATTGCATTTTTATTTTTTACAAATGTGTATCTTTTTCCAAAATGTCTATTGATGCCTTTCCCAGATGTGCTTCTTACTCTCTGCTCCTTTGCATGGGTTTTCAAGAGTGGCTCCAGTTTCTGGTCTTGACTTTTTCCTTTGATCTCCCTGCCTTACGAGATATTTCTCTTACTCCTGTGGGTAAACAAAGCCAACAAAAGTGTTTTATGTAGAATCTAGTAATGGAGTCAGAGTATCTAGTAAAAGTAGTCATCTTGCCTATTGATAATTTACATTTCTTGAGACATATGTCCTTATTGTATTAATGTCATTTTGATGTGAGTTATATTGGATAACCTTACTTCTGAAACACTAATGGTTGTCTAATTTATCAAAATATTGTCTGTAGAATTTATTCTCTGCCATTTATTGTTTTTTATATCTAAATTAAGACTGTTGACTTACACAGTCACTCAAATAATTATGTTGTTGCTGGTTTCTCTGTTCTAAATTCCAATACATTTTTGGAAGTTAGTGCTTATGTATTAGACTATAGTTACATAAACTACAGAAAATTAGTCTTCGCTAGTTTGCATTTTTTTCAGTGATAATATCTAATGGGCCAGACCGTTATGGGGAAAAAACTAAGATCTCAGGAAATAGAAAAAAGGTTAGATGAGACACATATTGATTTGAGACAATGATTCTCATTTATCAGTCCTGTATTAGCTGTTGGTCTATACTAATGTACTGCATACTGTTCGATCTAATTTTTATATGTAAGAGTTAAAATTTATCTGTTTTGTAGATTGAATTCTTACTCTTTTACATTAAAAACAATCATCTGTGCATGTTTCAATGTAGAGGTTTTTTAATTTCCTCATGTAACTTTGGATGCTTTATATAAATTAGTAGAGTTTTGACTGGCCCAGTGGGATTTCAAGGATTAAAATGTTATTTTCAACCAATAAACATGGTAAAAAGTAGATATGACTTTAGGCTTGACAAAAGCCTCCTTTAAAGACTTTAAGACTTTAAAAATTATGATTGCATACAGTACAATAAAACTGTCCAAAATAAAAATATTTGCTGGGGGAGAAAATCCATCTGTCATTTCTCTTTCCCAAACCCCCCTTTGGACCAAGAGTTTCAGTAATATAAGAAAGTTGTTGGCTTTCTAGCTATAATGTGCATAATAACTTTCTACTATAACAATGAGTAAAATGTACTAAATCTATCATTTTCATACTAGTACGTGATATATAGGAAAATTTCAAAGTGGTTCAATGAAACTCTTTAAAATCACATTTAAAACTGAAGAATCAGGTAAATTTGCCATGCAGTTTTATCATAAATAAAGGCTTTAAATAGTTTCATTATTCACATATACCCTTTTACTTATATAAGCATTGACATAAAACACGTTTGTCAAAGAAAAATATTTTCATGTTAAGTCATATAAGACACCATATAGATTAAAGCAATTTTTTTAAGTATAGTTGACTCACAATGTTTCATTAGTTCCAGGTATACAACACGGTGATTCAGTGTCTCTATACATTACGTTATGCTCATCACAAGTGTAGCTACCATCTGTAGCCATACAACACTAGGACAATATCATTGATTATGTACCTTATCCTGTAACTTTTATTCTCATGACTTATTTATTCCATAACTGAAAGCCTGTAGGTCCCACTCCCCTTCACCCATTTTGTCCATCCTCCCACCTCTCTTCTCTCTGGCAACTGACAGTTTGTTCTCTGTATTTATAGATGTGATTCTGCTTTTTGTTTGTTTATTCATTTGGGCTTTTTTAGATTCCACACATGAGTAAAATAATATGCATTTGTCTTTCTAGTCTGACTTATTTCAATTAGCATAATACCCTCTAGGTCCATCCATTTTGTCACAAATGGCATAGTTCACCATTTTATGGCTACATAATATTCCATTGTAGATCTGTACCACAATTTTTCTATCTATGGATGGACACTTAGATTACTTTTGTAAATTGTCTATTATAAAAAATGTTGCAATAAGCATAGGGGTATATATATCTGTTTGAATTAGTATTTTTGTTTTCTTCAGGTAAATACCCAATAGTGGAATTATTAGAACATATGTTAGTTCTATTTTTAATTTTTTGAGGACTTTGAATACTGTATTCCACAGTGGTTGTACCACTTTACATTTCCACCAACAGTGCATGGGGTTCCTTTTTCTTCACTTCCTTGCCAATACTTGTTATTTCATGTCTGTCTGATTTTAATCATTACAACACGTGGAAGATGATAGCTCATTGTGCTTTTTTGGGGGGTGGCCAGAGGAAGAGGGAGAAGGAATCTTTTTTTTTTTTTTGAAAGATTTTATTTATTCATTTGACAGACAGAGAGAGGGAAGCAAGCTCCCTGCCGAGCAGAGAGCCCGATGCGGGGCTCGATCCCAGGACCCTGGGTTAATGACCTGAGCTGAGGGCAGAGGCCTTAACCCACCGAGCCACCCAGGCACCCCAGGGAGAAGGAATCTTAAGAAGGCTCCGTGTTCAGTGTGGAGCCTGATACGGGGCTTGATTTCATGATCCTGAAACCATGACCTGAGCCGAAACCAAGAGTTGGACACTTAACCGACTGAACCACCCAGACGGCCCTCTCCTTGTAGTTTTGATTTGAATCTCCCTGATGATTAGTTATGTTGAGCATCCTTTCATGTGTCTGTTGGCCATCTGTATGTCTTCTGTGGAAAGATGTCTACTCAAGTCCTCTACCTGTTTTTCAATCATATTTTTTTTTCCAGTGTTGAGTTGTATTAGTCTTGTATGCTTTGGATGTTAACCCCTTAAAGCTGGGTGTACAGGGAACAAATGAGTGAAACAGTGGACTTTACTAAGTCACAGAAGACATAGTGTATGTTTTAAGTTTGAAAATAGGAAGCAATTAGAGAAAACATAGTGTGTGTGTGCATATGTAAATGTGTGTGTGTGTGTATACACATACAGACAATGGAATGGTATTCAGTCCTGAAGAAGAAGGAAATTCTGCAATATGTGACAATCTGGACAAACTTGAGGACATTATGCTAAGTGACATAAACCAGTCACAGAAAGACAAATAATACATGTTTCATGTATATGAAGTATCTGAAATAGTCAAATTCATAAAATCAAAGACTGGAATGGTGGTTGTGGGAGAAAGAAGGAAATGGTGAATTACTAATCAATGGGCATAAAGTTTCAGTTAAACAAGATGGGTAAGCTCTAGAGATCTACTATACAACGTTATACCAATAGTCAATAATACTATATTATACACTTAAATTTAGGAGATTAATTTTCATGTTATGCTCTTACTATAATAAAATAAGTTTTAAAAAAAAGAAAAGAAGTAATGAAGTATAAATTTTTGCCAGAATTAGCTTACATAAAAATGAGTTAACTCAGAACTTCATAAAAATCTCTGGACCATGCCATTTCTTAACATCTTTATCTCCTGTCCACCTGAGTAAACCATATCCACTAATTCTATCTAGACACTGTCATTACTTAACATTTTACCAGCTCAGAAAGCTTATCCTCTCAGCTTCTGTTCTCTGACCATTCCAGCTGTATCTCATGCTACAAATATACATGTTCTTAGAATCATTCTCATCTTTTTGACTTGGGCCATTTTTTGACTGGCTGAAGTTATGTTTTTTATGTTGCTCATTTCAATCCTGATGATATTTACCAACATAGACCAACTATATCCTTTGCCACAGAACAGAGGTGGTGTGGTCGGACAAGAGGCTATAAATGAGAGGCAGGAGTTGAGATAGCTCGTTTCCTTTGTAACACCGAAAATAGCTCTGCTCAATAGGAATATAAAGCAAGCCATACAAAAAAATTAAAGTTTTTTAGTAATCACATTTAAAAAGCAAAACAAAACAAAAACACAAAACCCTACACATTAGTTGAACCTGATTTTTGTAGTATACATAACACATTATATGGTTGTATTATGTTGTATATTTTGTGCTTACAGTATATCTTAGTTTGAATTGTGCATATTTCAAGGGCCCAGTGGTCACATGTGGCCAGTGACTATCATATTGAGCAGCGTATCTCTAGGGCACTTAGTATATGCAGGCTTGTCTTCTCCTCTGTAAAATAACAGAACTCTGTTGGGCAGTAAGTTTCACCAACCTAAAATAACCGTGGTTGTTAAAACGCAGAAATTTATTTCTTTTTAAAGGCCTAGATGAATGAGGTTAAATGTTAGTAAATTGTTTCAGCTCCAAAACTCCTCGGGAACCGAGGTCCCTTATAGCTCATAGTTCTTCCATCTCTACGGGGTGACCTTTGGCACCATTGTCTAAAATAGCAGTAGCTAAGTTCTGGGTGGGAGAATACAGAAAGGAAAACATAAGAACCGGCTAAAGGCAAACTGTCTTTCAAAGAATTTTCACAGAAGCTGCTGCTTTTCACTTCCCACTTGTATCCCATTGGTCAGCACTCAGTTTCAGAAAATCTATCCTTTTGTAGTCAACCAGTTGGTCAGCTATAATTATGAAAGAATGACAGACATATATTTGAATAAATAGCAGCACCTATGTTAGACTTTGATGATGTCCCACCCATGGACTCAAGTAATTGCAAGATTTGGCCCCTGGTAGATATGCCCTTGGAAGAGACTGTGAGAGAATCCAAGATGTCTCAACAACTTAATATGTTCTTTCTCTAGAAAAATTCATAATAGGGTTGAATGTTTCAATTTGGTTTAGAATGTTATTGTATTTATTATAATTAAAGATTTTGAGATGTTGGGGTGCCTGGGTGGCTCGGTGGGTTAAAGCCTCTGCCTTTGGCTCAGGTCATGTTCCCAGGGTCCTGGGATCGAGCCCCACATTGGGCTTTCTGCTCAGCGGGGAGCCTGCTTCCTCCTCTCTCTCTCTCTGCCTGCCTCTCTGCCTACTTGTGATCTCTATCTGTCAAATAAATAAAATCTTAAAAAAAAAAGATTTTGAGATGTCAGTGAAATCTGGATGGCGTAAAAATCACGCTCTGTTGCTGAGTAGGGGACTCACTGTGGTTGTGCTGTGCTGTTTAGTAATATGGCATACCATGGAATCCCAGAGTATTTCCATATTATAGTTAAATTACATTCAAGCTTCAGAAAAAAAATGAATAGTCATGAGATAGCCATTCTATTAAAACCTTTCAAATTTGAGCCCCAGGCATCCATTAAAAATGCATTTGTTCACTCAAACTTACTAATAAATTCCTTAAGTTTAGATTCTTTTATGTCTCTCTCATGCCCTACCTATAAACAGATTATATGTATGTGTGTGCATATGTGTGTGTATATATATATATGTATATATATATACACAATCTTCTTAGTAATAAAAAGTAACCTTATTGGTAAGTGCCATCTAATGGTCTTTCCTTGAAAAAGAATATGATCAGGCTTTGTACATAGTCTATCACTGATTTTTTTATGAACAGAAGGATATTCTTTTAATTTACAGACCTTTCATAAACTTTCGTTTTGTGATCAAATATGGCAAATATGTTTAGAGAGGTCAAAAAAACTATTATTTTGAAGCTTATCAGCACTCTCAACATCTCCTTAGCAAGTTCCTTGATTTATTCTGTAGCCATTAGGAGTCACCTTGTTCGGCTTTATGTGCTGACTTACTTTATAAATTATTAATGTTCTCACTGCCTGGCTAAATACTTCAGTTTCCTCAAAAAAATTTTTGATCATGCCAACAATACTTTCTCTCTGTTAGTACTGGTCCCCTTTATGAATAGTTTCAGATTGAATTAAGTAACTTCTTAATGGTGGTTTAGCAACAAATCCACCTTTTTGTTAACTAAATGGAAAGTAATTCAGGAGGGAAATGCAGACAAAATCAACAGTTGACCCTCTAGGATTTCTTCAATAAAAGCAAATTCTGGGAAAACTAAACCATATTAAGAAAAATCTATAATTCAGTCTTAATTAAACTTTTATCTTATCGTACATGCGTACCTATGTGAGAAAAAACAAATTAAAAGGAGGTACATTTATCCATCTTACTCATCTATTTGCCTTAACTATCTCTTTACTTATGATTGTTTATTTAGCCAATAATAAAGGTGAATAAGTGCATGAAACAATGTATAAAGGAAAAAATTAATCATGACTTAGTTAACTAATCATACCTATTGTAATTTTGATTTATTTTTCCATTGTTCATTAATATTAATAGTTCTAAATAGTTGTAGTCAGGACCTATGTATTTTAGAATGCTGTTTTCTTTTATGTTTCTGTCAAATAATACTTGTGCCACATCAATTTTTAAAGTCCCCATATTTAATTAGCTACACAGTATTCACTGGAGAGAAAGGAGTAAAATTGAATTGTTTCCTAACTGATGGAAATTCAAGTGGCTCCTAATTTTTGATATTTAAATAATACTGCAGTGAACATCTTCATTTAAAAATTTGGATTATTTTATTAAGATAGAGATTTTTCAACTTTAGGCAATGAGTATATATTTAATTCTTTGGTTCTTACAAAAATGTTGACAATATTTTCAGTGAGACTTCCCTCCACAAAACCAGATATAATTATTTACAAAGTGTAGGAATTAATAAAATGCTAGCATATTGTTAAGTAAATAATTTTTTGTTTCCGATTAAAATTTTCTGTTGGTTATATTCCCTTTTATAGCCTTTACATTTCATCATTCACAAAAATCTTCATAGTTTCATTATTAGTCTTTGGATCTCAATAGGTCTTATTGTGGCATAAAATTTTACAGGTATTTGTCATGCTACATTTTGGTCATTTTTTTGTTCTTTAGTATTTGTTTTAACATCTGAAAATCCTTTAGTTTTTAGCAATAGCATATCTCTATCCTTTTGGTCATTACTTATACTCTATATGTTTGGCATTTATTCTCCCTTTTCAGATGATTCAAAATGATTGAATTGATTATGCTAAAAATATCTTAACCTTTTGTCAGACATGTGTGAAGTATGTATCTCCATCTTCTTTTAACTCTGTAATTCTTTAATTAGTATTGCTAAACTGAAAAATAGATGATGAATCAATTTATCTATCCATCCATCCATCCATTTATCTATTCATTCTTTTTTAATAAACATTTTTGAATGACCGCTCTAAACTTTCTATTACACAATGTGAATTCTGTGTCATATTGAATCATTCTTAATCACTCAGGTGGAAATAGCCCTAGTCAGCCTGCCTGCCCAACACCACTTACAACTAGTTGGGTGATCAGAATCAAGGAAACTACATGGGCCACACCAAGAACTTCAAGAAAGCTTTTATCCTTCTAGATATTTACCTCTCTGCCTTCTTCCTACTTCTAGTACTTCTGTCAATAGGCCCCTTGGTTCTTTGCCCAAAGAAGTGAATCTATTATCCTTCTTGAAATACTGTATTTGTGATTTTTTCATTTTCTAAGGGTCAGAATAATTTTGGAAAAGGATAAAACAATATTTATCATTTCCTTACTCAAAACACTAGAAGGTAGTGATGACCTTATAAAATCTCAATCCAAAGATATCTCTGGGATGACAACAGGTGCCTTTTTTTCACTGTCATCTTGAGGTGATAGTAGTGTGTAGGAGGGCAACTTAATGAGGAAGTAGATTATCTAGGTGCCATTTTCTTCTGCTGCTACTTCATTTTTGGAGATCAGTTTAATTAAAAGTGTTTTAGATATCAGAATATCATCTTTTATTCATTTCAGTTAGAATTGATGAGAAAACGGTACAAATGCTCAAGTGCTGATTCATTGCCATGGATGTCTTTTTTTCCCCTTCTATCCTCTGTTTATATAAATCATTCACATAAGGTATAATTCAATCCCCAAATATATCTTACTCTAATAAGATTTAGTGTTTTTATCTTATAAGCAGTAAGAATAGGCTTTCGGTGTAGTAGGACAACAGCTAGATGACTCTTAGTACAAATGAACAATTAGGAAAAGCAACAGCATCCAGAAACGGGAGGTAGTGAACATACTAGGCCTTGGGAATTGGCTAGAGGGATTGCCCTATTGATTTTCTGAGAAAAGGTAAAGGTTATAGAAATGTACAGTTAAACACTTTAGCATATAAATTATCACTGTCATAAATATGTAAATATACTCACATATGAACATTTTGGTGACCAGAGAAACTAAATCTCTGCCGATTTCTCATTTTTGTTCTAATGTTCAAGAAAGTAGGCAAAAAGGTCTCCTCAAATGACACAATGATGCTATTTTTTTGTTTTAGATAGAGGGAGGAAAGCTACAACTATATACACTTAAATTTTAGTAAGATGAAAGAGTAAAATTATTTACCCAAGAGAGATTTATATTGTAAATACAATGACAAAGAAAAACATCTTACACAGGTTTTTTGTTATTTATTTATTGATTGATTGATTGATTGATTTGACAGGGAGAGAGAGAGAGATCGCAAGTAGGCAGGCAGAGAGAGAGAGAGGGAAGCAGGCTCCCTGCTGAGCAGAGACCCCGATGTGGGACTTGATTCCAGGACCCTGAGATCATGACCTGAGCTGAAGGCAGAGGCTTATCCCACTGAGCCACCCAGGTGCCCTTACACAGGTTTTGTATGCTGAGTTCCTCACTACAAATCCTACTTTTATTAATGAGATATTTCACTGTGTAATTTTTTGTCTCCTAAAATCACTTAGTGTTATTCAGTAGTCATTTTCAGGCTGCTGAAATTTTCTGCACTCTCCATTTGCAAGATTTCTTACTGTATTCTAGATTTTAAGAGGGTTTTGTTGTTGTTGTTGTTTGTTTTTGCTTTTTTTGTTTGTTTTTGTGGTATGTGTGGTTGTTAATAAAATAATTCTAGAAAGCCACCACTGTTTCATATGGGGTGTCTTAAATTGGTGTTCAGTCGTACACATTGGATTAAGTATAATTAAATTGGAATTCAAAGTAAAGTTCTTATAATTATGAATCAAACAAGGCAAGGCAAACTTGCTTTATTGAATGCCTTGCATATTCAATGGGTTTAATTTTGTATTGATTTGTTGTGTGCTCTTTGTAGCTGAAGTCTTTCTTTGGTCTTATTTTAAACATTTATTTTTTAATAAAAGAAAGACAACATATACTATTTATCAGATGTTCATATTTTACTTCACTTGCTTCAAATCTCTGAAGAAACATAACAAATGGCTCACATGCCTCAGATTCTATTCTCCTCCTCTTCCCTCTGGAGATAACCAGTATTCAAGGTCCTACGGTTTAAAAAAAACCTGCATTCTTCTTCCTTTTGCATTGATTTTCTTCCAAGAAGTGGGGAAAATAGAGAAAAGCACGTTTTTATTATAATTATTATCATAAAATAGAATCCTAGAAGCAACATTATATGGTCAAATTTATAAAATATTTTAAGCTATTAATATTTATTATCAAATTGCTTTTCAGGAAAAAATGAAGTTCTATTTCTTTTTTTTTTTTCAAGGTTTCATTTATTTATTTGTTACAGTGAGTGAGAGAGAGATAGAGAGAGAGAGAGCACAGGCAGGTAGAGAGGCAGGCAGAGGCAGAGGGAGAAACAGGCTCCCCGCAGAGCAAGTTGCCTGATATGGGACTCGATTCCAGGATACCGGGATCATGACCTGAGCTGAAGGCAGCTGCCTAACTGACTGAGAAACCCAGGTCACCCTGAAGTTCTATTTTTAATAAAGGATTCTTTTATTTTTTGTACTCTACAAAGTTTTCCTGATTATGTTGCTAAACACTTTTTAAAGTGAGAGAATTGTTCCTGTGTACTGTTTGTTCTTACAGATATCATGGCTAACAGCACATTACCTAAGGTAAATGACTACGGCTTGAAAAAGATTCTGGAACTTCACATACCCAAAGTATGCATGAGCATAAAGTGTTTACTAACATTCTTTCAACCATGATTTTAAAGATAACATTTGAAAGCAGCATCCATTTCTCTTTTTATTTTAAGTTGATAGAGAAAATGTGAGCATTTTGTTTGAAGCATTTTTCTTTTTTCCAGACAGAAGGAAAATATAAAAGCAGGACCAAGGTAGGCCAAAGTTGGTGGCAAACCACATTCTCCACTTACCACAGGACATATCACTCTGTCACTAATAAATCTGATTTCAAGTTCCTTAAGTTTTATAAAAACATTATAAAAATGTAGATATAACAAAGATAAATGAATAGGCTATTTTTCTATTTGGTGGCTAACATATTATTTGTACATTCAAAACGAATACATCTAATAAGCAATTTTATTACAATTAAATAACCAGAATGCATTTGTATATCCTTCTATAATTTCTGAAGAGTTTTTCTTTTTTTTCCTAGAGACTGAGAGTCTTAAGGAAATCTATTCTTTGATATTTGAGAATTATATGGAATGTATTTAAAGTACTCATTTCAGAATCTAGTCTAGGCCTCTCTACTTCTTATCTGAACTTCTCTTTATTAAAGATGATACTCAGTTTCAAATTTGTCCATGTCCGAAAGTTTTAGGAATAAGATATAGTCTGAATTCGACAAAATATAATGGAATTACGTACCCACTGCTCATGACACTTAATTAAATAAATTTGGGAAATTAGGTTTCTCAAATACCTCTTGAATATAATGTGAAGATGGTACAATTTACTGAGTCATTTTTGGTGTCTTTGAGAAAATGGAGTTTAAGATAACTTTGTACCTTAGATTTTTCACCCTGTCAAAGAGCATATCCCTGTGTATTGGGTTGAGCAGATGACCCATATGATACTTCCATGAAGCTGCTTTTGGAAGAACTACGTTCCTGTCTTTCTTTTGGAAACCAGTTGCTAGAAAAGTCATATAGGGTCCTTAAATGGACCAGTGCTTTCAAGGCCATGCCTCCTCCTATCTCAGGACACTCATCTACCAATCAGACTGCTAAACAAATGGTTGTCTGCCTTAGCATCTCAACTCAGTGGTTTCATTAAAACCATTCTCTACCTCAAACCAGGGTAAAGGAACAAATCTGATCATTTTACTCATATAATTTTTTTTTTCTCTTCTGCATGGTGTCTCCATCCTCTGAGGATTAGTAAGCATGGCCTTATGAAGCCTGTGCATTTTGATCTTTCCCAGCTCTCAGCTTTGCCTCTGGGCACTGTCTGCTTTGCATTCTACACTCAGCAAATCACTCCTTTTATTTCTCCTAAACATGCCAACGCATCTCTTTTCCTTATCCTGAGCTCCTGTTGCTCTCTATGCCAATAAAACTTACCTTCCCCAACCTGGTCTTTTTCTGGATAATTCCTGCTTTTCCTCAGGTAGAAGCTTTATAATCCTGTCTACCTTGATAGAAAACATCTCCAGCTCTAGAAAAGCAACACGTAAATTCTATATTAAATTAATTATGCCTGTTTCCCCAAGTAAGAAGGTACCTTCCATGAAATCAAGATTCAAAACAATTTTTCTCTTTCTAGTATTCTGTGGCTAATACAACACTAGGCACAAAAATAGTTTTCATGAATGAATCAGATAAATGATGCATAAGTTGATTTTTTTTTAAAAGAAACATCAGGCTCATAAAAAGTTACTTTAAATATGTAGTTGGAAATCCTAATATGACCCTTATAACCTTTGAAGTCATGATAATGCCAGAAGTTCTTGGCTAGAAATCAACTTTGTGCTTGTTATTATAAGGAAACTTTCAAACAAGCTTATCATGTACAATAAATTAGTGTGACACTGGATGATTTATTTATTTATTTATTTATTTATTTGGTTAATGTAATTTAAGGAATCCAAATACTTGAATTCACATTAGCTACATAGTTGGCCTTAAGAATAGAAAACAAATCTTAATTTTATGGTTTGATTTGTACACCTAGTTGACATTTTTACCTGCGATAGTAGTGGTACATTTTTCCATGCTCAAATTATACCCTGTTGCAGAACAGATAGATAAATCTTTCTATCTATAACTGTCCTATAGAAAACTATATGTTCTGTATAATATGCCTATTCTGTGTTTTGTGTTATATAATGCATAATGTATTATACTTTATCTATTAATGTCACATACTATTGTTTCTTTCATAAATTTTGAAGAGTTGGCCTTTTTTCCTTTTCTCCTTTGGGACTTGGAACATTGAGATTTTGTAGTGACTTTGTGAAGGGCAAAGCTAATGACACAGGTTTCCCTGAAAGTCTGTTCTATGGCTGTGAAAATCTGGCTTTAGAAATTTCACAGTGAGGTAGCTATTCCTTGTATTAAGGATCGTCTAATTAACACAAAAATGTTATATACAAGATTTTTTCTCAAGTGAGTTGGGGATTTACCGACTTGGGTTTAAATCCTCTTACTGGACAAGAGCAGATCATATCTGTCAAAGCCACAATTTTTATACCTCAAAGATGTTTATAATAATAACTATGTTGCAATTGACTGTGAAAATACAAAATGCTGATAGAAAGTGCCTGGAACATAGCAGACATCCTGTAAACAGTAGCTATTTTTATTTTTATTTATTTTTTCTTAAAGATTTTGTTTATTTATTTGACAGACAGAGATCACAAGTAGGCAGAGAGGCGGGCAGAGAGAGAGGAGGAAGCGGGCTCCCTGCTGAGCAGAGAAACCAATGTGGGGCTCTATCCCAGGACCCTGGGATCATGACCTGAGCCGAAGGCAGAGGCTTTAATCCACTGAGCTACCCAGATGCCCCATGGTAGCTGTTTTTAAAATGTTACTGTCAAATGTTGCCTTTTCCTTCATTTATCTTATAGCTGATAACTGGGTATATACTTAAGATATTTTGGATGTAATAGGATAAGTGAAAGAAAATTTCAAAGATCTAGCATCTGCAACCTGTCCAATGTGTAGAATGTTTATTAAATAAATATGTGACTAACTGGGGACATTGAGGTACAAAGGGTTATGGAGCTGGAAGTCAGCATAACAGTTCCAGGTAACCGTGGGCTTACAATTTAGGACATGAATAGTGGAAGATCATTTGTATTCATTTTCTATTGCTTCTATGACAAATTACCACAATTTAAGTAGCCTAAAGCAATGCAAATTTATCATAGTTCTGTAGGTCAGAAATTTGAGCCAGTCTCACCTGGCTAACATCAAAGTGTGGGTAGGGCTGTGTTCTTATCTGGAGGCTGGGGTGGGGGGGCTGCTTCCTTGCCTTTCCTTTCTTCTGGCAGCCCTGTTCCTCCGTATTGAAAGCCAGCATCCGCAGGGTGAGTCCTTTTCACACCACCCTCTCTCGGGTTGTCTCCTTTTGGCACATCTCACTGTCCAACTTATGCCAGGAAAAATTCTTTGCTTTTAAGGTTTATGTGATTATATTAGGCCTCCTAGATAATTCAGGAAACTCCCCTTTTCAAAGTCCGCAACCTTAATCCCATCTCCACAGTCCCTTTTCCACATAAAGTAGCTTATTTTTTTTTTAAAAGATTTTATTTATTCACCTGACACACAGAGAAACATCACGAGTAGGCAGAGAGGCAGACAGAGAGAGAGGAGGAAGCAGGCTCCCTGCTGAGCATCAGGGAGCTTGATGCGGGACTCGATCCCAGGACCCCGAGATCATGACCTGAGCTGAAGGCAGAGGCTTTAACCCACTGAGCCACCCAGGCGCCCCATAAGGTAGCTTATTTATAGTGTTCCACAGATTGGGATGTGGAAATCTTTCCGCCGGCCATAGGGACTTTGTGAAAGTATCAGGAATGAGCAAAATAAACAGGGAGTATTGAAATTTTGCCAGAATCCAAAGAAAACCTCTATCAGCAGTAGGTGATGTTTATGATTTATACCACTTTGGTTCGTCAAGAGCCTCATAGAACAATGACTTCACCACTCTTTCTACAACTGAAGAAACACTATTTTATATTTCAGAGTTATTTTTAATTAATACAGACTGCCCTTTACCTGATTCTGAACTGATGAGCTCTTATATTTGGAATTTTATTTTGAAATATTTTTTTTTCTCAAAATGTGTTGTTCTAATTTAGCCATTTTGTCACCAAGCTGTGTTTTAAACCAGAAGCACATGCACACAGTCTTTATAACTTCATAAATGTAAGGATAATACCCTTTGGAGGAAAAAAAAATGTTGACATGTTGTCTTACAATAAACCGGATGTAGAATGATAGGAAAAAAATGCAAGACATTTGCCTAGAATCACTCTTGAACTGTTTGTAGTTTCTCTTCGTTTCTTTTTCTCTTATAGTTGATTAGCAGCTGTTGTTGCAGTTGGCTCTCTTTGGGCTTTGTCTGATGGGCCTCATGGGGAGAATTTAATGGTGATTAATGTTTACTATGCTCTTATATTGGGCCATATATCTCACTTAATTTTATGGGAATCTCATGTAGCAAATCTTTTATTCCTCCTTAAAAATGGAAGCAACACTTGGGGAAAAGGGTTCACCCAGTATCTAAAGATAAGTGATGTAGCTGGCGCTCAGCTCCTGTTTGCAAGGTTCCAAAGCTTCAGCTTTCCCGATAAATTATAGCATTTCATGATTTCAAGACATAACACTTTTTCATGTTGTCTATGATGCCAAATCAAGTTTTCTGGAATCTTTATTAATTTTTAAGTGATCATACGTAGATACCTAAAATTGAAGGTGTGAGATCCTGTATTAAGTTCGAATATATCCTCAATATCCTGTTTTCCTTACCTTTGGATATACCCAGAAGTAGGATTGTTGGATCAATAAAGCTGAAATTTAAAAAAACAAAAGAAGAATAATGGCAAACTCTGACTCCTATCAGGCATACATATTAACTAAAAATATATCCCACACCCAAATATACATCTAATACTGTGAAAATCTTAAAATATTGTTATAAATTTGTGTGACCTTGGATTAGACAAATATTTCTTAGATAGGACATGAAAAACACAAGCAACAGAAAATAAAATAGAAAAATTAAACTTGATCAAAGTGAAAAAAACAATTAAGTTACAAGGGGACATAATCAAGAAACTAAAAAGACAATGCATGGGATAAGAGAAAATAGTTTCTAATTAGATACCTGATGAGGAATTTGCATCCAGAGTATACTAAAACACATGGCTCAACAATAAAAAGAAATTTAATCACATTAAAAAATGGGCAAATAATTTGAATAGATGTTTATCCAAGGAAGACATACCAGTGCTCAATAAACACATGAAAAGGTGTTCGACATCAGTAGTCCTGAGGAGAGCGCAAATCAAAACAACGAGAGGCAATTTCACATGCATGAGGTTGACTGTGATCAAAAAGATGGACAATAACCATATTGGTGAGGAATGGAGTGACTGGAACCCTCTACATTGCTAGTGTGGACATAAAATGCCAGAGCCATTTTGGAAAGCATTTCAGCAGTCCCTCAATATGTTAATAGATTTACTCTTCGATGAAGCAATTCTACCCTTCGGAATATACCCAACAGAAATGAAAGCTTATGTTCGCACAGAAACTTGTACATGGATATTCACAGCATTATTTACAATGGTCAAAAATTGGAACAACATGGATGTGCATTATTTTATTACTGGATACACAAATTAAAAACATGATACACAGGGACACCTGGGTGGCTCAGTCGGTTAAGCCGCTGCCTTCGGCTCAGGTCATTCTCCTAGGGTCCTGGGATCGAGTTCCACATCAGGCTCCTTGTTGGGTGGGGAGCCTGCTTCCCCCTCTCTCTCTCTGTCTGCCATTTTGCCTGCTTGTGTGGGCTCACTTGCTCTCTCTCTCTGACAAATACATAAATAATATATTTTAAAAAATGATACACAAATTATGGTATAGCCATGGAATGGAATATTATTCATTCATAAAAATAATGGAGTATTAATATGTAACACAACATGGATAAACCTTGAAAACATGTTACGTGGAAAAGGGCCAACGCATAAGACCACATATTTCATGATTCCGTTTATATGAAATATTCGGAATAGGTATATCCATAGAGACAGAAAATAGATGAGTGATATCTAGGAGCTGGAGGTAGGAGTGTATGGGGAGTATATGAGTACAAATCGGCATGACGTTTCTTTTGTGATAACAATGTTTTGGAATTAGATCACAATGATAATGGCTACATAGTTTTGAAAATATACTAAAAATGAGTTGTAAACTTTAAAAGGGTGAATTCCTATTGTGTTAGTTATATCTACATAATGAATAATATTCTGATTATCAGCTTCATTTCACATGTACTCAATACCATTTTTTTTGCATATTCTGATGGCTAGGATTAAAATCTTGCACAGATTTTTTTTTCAATTTAAACAAATAAGTTATTTTAAGACATGACTATGGCTGGTATGGAAAAAAATAGTTCTAAAACTATCAGTATATCCTATATATGCGTTTTACATTTATATATGTTTTGACTAGGATCATGTCTGATTCAAAATTTCCTGCCTCACTTTCTTCAAGATAGTCACCTTACAGCAACTTGAAGTCATTCTGAACTTAGAATTCTGTGACTTGATTTTATTTACTCTTCTTCTATTGCTTAACTTCAAAAACTCTTTGAGGTATCTCTATATTTTTTAAAAGAAAAGTAAGAGAAAAAAAAGAGGAGGGGGTGCCTGGGTGGCTCAGTCAGTAAAGTGTCTGCCTTGGGTCAGGTCATGATCCCACGTTCCTGGGGTCAAGCCCCATATCAGCTCTCTACTCAGTGGAGTGTTGGTTTCTCCCTCTCTCTCTGCTGCTCCCCCTGCTTGTGTTCTCTCTCTCTGTCAAATAAATAAATGAATTTTTAAAAAAAATTTTTTAAAGAAAAAAAAAGGAAAAGAAACACAGTAAGATACACAGTTGTGTCCATGTAAGGGCAATAAGCTAGTTCGGCTTGCTCTTTGTTATTCATAGCTACTTGCTATAATCTTCCTGTGTAGTGTGTGTGTGTACATGAGCAAGTGGACTATCTTTGGGACATGTACTTTTCTTAAGTTGAAAATTGACATTAAAAGGAATAAGAATAGAATTTTCTGTACAGATGAAGAAAAAGTCCATTTATTCCCATGTTGGCTATGTATAAATGGGTCTGATATGTGACTCCAGAAATCCATGAGGCACCGTGGTGTCCATAACCTGATTCCATTACTGTTCACTTCCTGTGAGCCATTTCTTGGCATTAAAATCAGTAAGAGAAGGAACTGGAGAAAGCCTGCGCTTTTATTGAAAATCATACGCTGTTTTTCCTGTTTCGTGTTAGGTAGCTACTGCTGTTTTTCAAAGGCTGGGCTTTTTAACTTTTTTACTTCTACAAAGTATATGAGCTGTGTCGATTTTTTAGTTAAAAATGCTAATGATTAGGGTATGGGAATTAGTGCATTGGATTTTTTTCCCCACCGTAGAAAATAAGTTTCTGAAGAGTAATGTTATCTATTCGAGATGCCCTATAGGAATCTGCCTGTTTAATTGAAGATATAGTATTAGTTTATTATTTATTGGATAGAAACTCTAGCAGGATATTCAATGCCTGAAGCAGAGATTTACTTTTAAAGAAGAAAATTACATTTTCTTTGATTGGTCCATGTTCTGCTAAATGCTTAGAATATTAAAGCTCTAAGTTGGAATTTTTTTTTTAATTTTATTTATTTATTTGACAGAGAGAGAGATCACAAGCAGGCAGAGAGGCAGGCAGAGAGAGAGAGGGAAGCAGGCTTCCTGCTGAGCAGAGAGCCCAATGCGGGGCTCGATCCCAGGACCCTAAGATCATGACCTGAGCCGAAGGCAGAGGCCTAACCCACTGAGCCACCCAGGTGCCCCTCTAAGTTGGAATTTTAAAATGTTGTTAGGATAAAAGTGATTTGTATGTGCAGTAACAATATAATAGAAGAATAAACTATTCATGTTTTACTCCCAGCAGGCATGCAGATATAATTAAATAAAAATACTTCATAATATAACATACTGTTCTTGACAAAGTGAAGATCTATTTTCATGATTTTTAATGATATTCTTTGTCTTTTATCATCTGCGAAAAACACTAGCCTCCCAAAAGTTTCCCTATATGTGAAGGAGTCTGGGAAGCCCGATGCCCATAGAATAGGTCTCCATGTCTCCTCTGAAAGGGACCTGAGCTCTAAACATGTCCTTTCCATTCTCCGCACTGTGCTACCACTGTCTGCCACAAGACCAGCAGAATAGTTTTTTTCCTTTTTGCTGCCAGTTAGCACTTGGATTCCACATCCTTGTTTATTTTTCACTCCTTAAATGCCCTATGACTTCATATTTTCCCATTCTATCCCTACCTCCCACTCACTTCTGACTTCTGAATTCCTTTCCCAGGGCCCTCTGGCACTTATTTCCCATTGTCAACAATATTTTTGATATATTCAAGTATTTCTCTGGAAGCTCATTTTACCTTTTTTTTTTTTTTTAAGATTTTATTTACTTATTTGACAGACAGAGATCACAAGTAGGCAGAGAGGCAGGCAGAGAGAGAGGTGAGGGGTGGGGAAGCAGGCTTCCTGCTGAGCAGAGAGCCCGATGCAGAGCTCGATCCCAGGACCCTCTGATCATGACCTCACCCGAAGGCAGAGGCTTTAACCAACTGAGCCACCCAGGCGCCCCTCGTTTTACTTTTTAACTGTGATTGAAATCTAGCTATTCTCTGAGGTCATTCAAAGAGGCTGTCAGTCCTCTACCTCTCTTGTCACTGAGCTTGGAGATGGTGTAGGGGTCCTCCCTGTTCTTCTTTGGCTCTTTTAAAGTCATTCCTGTTGGTATTTTGGAATCACATGTATTCATACCAGTGACCAGTCCCTTCATCATTTATCCATCCATTGTCCTCCTTTCTTGAAGATTTTGGTATCCTCTCACTGTCAGTCTCTCTTGTCCCATCTTCAACCTTAGTGATTTGGGGATCGACATATGTAACAGACTTCTAACACACTGTCCTCTCAATTTCTCAAACTCATTTCCTCCAAAGATCTTGCTTGCGCTAGAGCCAACCACTTTCTTCCAGCTGTTACCGATGAACTAATTCATTAATCTTGACTTCAAGCATCTTCCTCTCTAACTTCCAGTTTTGCCATCTCTAGCTCACTTGCTCTGGTGTCTCAACTCTAAAAATTATCTGACCCCTCAGGGACTTCATAATCTTTCTTTCAAAAATGTTCAGTCTTCTCAACTTCATGCATTTCTTCCCTCTTTGCCAAGTTTATTTTCTGTGGTTTATGATCATAATGTCTACATTCTCAGCCCTTTTACTTCTTTCAGTCTTTCTCCCTTAGAAAATGGCAGCCCTTGTTAAATACAGTTGTTCCCCTCTTTGTCTAGTTGAATGTCACTGGGAGAACCATGATCTAGTGAGTTGTGTCCCATTTAATTTATGGTTATTAATAGCAAGTAAGCAATTTATGCTGACCAAAAGTCATTATTATTTCCCTCACTCATTTTTACCCCATTTTTTTGTGTTCTACTTCATGTTTTCCTCTCTTATCCAGTACTCCATGCCCTTTTTTCAAGCTAAGCTGGTAATCTTGTTTCTTATGAGGCCATCAAGAGACAATTTCTGCTAGAACTCACTAGCATTATCTACATATGTAACAGGATCTGTTTCTTTGTTCTTTGACATTCTTTCTGTTAAATAGATTAGATGATCTACCCTGCATGGTAGTCAATAATACTGTTTTCCCTGGATTCAGTTATTTCTTACTCTGTGCACATGGAGACATTGCATGATCCCGTAGGGTTGGGCTGGTCCATGAGTTTATTCTGGCCAATGAACCAAGAATGAAAATGATATGTGTCACTTCTAGACCAGGCCACTTTTTAGCAGTGGAGACCCTTAGAGATCTCTTCCCTTGTGATTTGGAGAGAGGTAACATTCTTGGTAATGGCTGTTCTATGAGTATAGTCATCAAAAAGAGAGAATATCTAGCCAACTAGTATTGAACATATATACAGCATAAACAAGAAATAAACTTGTTTCATTTTAAGCCACTGGAATTTTGGGATTGTTTGAAGTATAACCTATGCTGAACTGATATGCCATGCTTTTTTTAAAAGACTTTATTTATTTATTCATGAGAGAGAGAAAGAGAGGCAGAGGGAGAAGC
The DNA here is from genome assembly GCA_003697995.1 of Taxidea taxus jeffersonii. Classification (NCBI taxonomy): domain Eukaryota; kingdom Metazoa; phylum Chordata; class Mammalia; order Carnivora; family Mustelidae; genus Taxidea; species Taxidea taxus. The sequence continues at coordinate 554,284 of ML107158.1, read as the reverse complement.
AGGCTCCCCACTGAGCAGGGAGCCCAATGTGGGACTCAATCCCAGGACCCCAGGATGGTGACTTGAGCTGAAGGCAGATGGTAAATGATTAAATAACCCAGGTACCCCTATTTTTGCCATCTTGATCTGGTTGTAATATATTTGTTGTTTTGTCCTAATTTTTTGAACAGCCTGAATACTATTTTTACTTATATAAATTTGCACTTTACAAATTTCACAAACATATATGTTCAGGTCTATTATATCATTTCCAATTAATCAATATCTATAATAAGTGTCTTAATATGATGAAGTTTTAGCATTCTTTAACTTTTTTCTGCCCCTCATATCTCCCACCACCATCACCCAAATATGTAATTACCTCCCTTTAATTTATAAAAATATGGTGTTGGGGCACCTGGGTGTCTCAGGGAGTTGAACCTCTGCCTTCTGCTCAGGTCATGATCTCAGGGTCCTGGGATTGAGCCCCACATCGGGTTCTGTGCTGAGCAGAGAGCCTACTTCCTCTTCTCCCTCTCTTTGCCTCTCTGCCTATTTGTGATCTCTCTCTCTCCATCAAATAAATAGAATCTTTTTTTAAAAAAAGGTGTTTATTAAGGCACAGTAAAAGGTCTCCACCTAAACATGGTGCATTCACTAAATATTCTAAGGCTTAATAATTTCTTTCTCCCATGTTTCCAATGTCATAAATATCTGCAACATTTCCATTGTTGTGTTTGCAGGATTCTCCTTTACATTGAAATTTGATTGTCAGCTATGCCACATAAGACATTGTCTCTTGAATTTTTTTTTTTACCATGATGACAGGAATCCTAGTTTTGTGTTATTGTCAAAAGACAGATTGGTCATTTTTAATAGGTAATAATTTAACTTTGTTAATTAGTTTTAATCACAGTGGGAATGGTATTAATAAATCTTTGGCTCCTCTCATTGCTGAACTGTAGATTACAACACAACTATGTATAACATGTGTGTTCTTTAATAGACATTTCTAGAATTAGATAGCATATTTAGTTTATTATTTAATTAACATTACTCCATGCACTGGAATCAGGTGCCTTTTGTAACATTACCTAGTACTTCAGAGAAATCAAAGAAACCACTATTGAGACACTGAAGGTATAAACTTTTTGGTGTTCTTAAGGAAGACTAAAATTTTTAAGGAATTCCTCCTGTCAGAAATAGGCATTGGAGGTTTTTAATTACCTGACTCTTTTTATTTTTTTTTAAGATTTATTTATTTATTTATTTATTTATTTATTTATTTATTTATTTATTTATGTGACAGAGATCACAAGCAGGCAGAGAGACAGGCAGAGAGAGAGAGAGGAGGAAGCAGGCCCCCGCTGAGCAGAGAGCCCGATGCGGGGCTCAATCTCCGGACCCTGGGATCATGACCTGAGCCAAAGGCAGAGGCTTAACCCACTGAGCCACCCAGGCGCCCCTACCTGACTCTTTAAATAAGTACTACTGGTATTCCTTGAAGTATCTTCATATTATTTCAAAAAATAATCTTATCTAACACTTTATTAGGAAAGATAAATTAAGAAAGCAAAAGATGAAAGGACCTACTTGAGCAGCTCTAGTAAATCTATATCCATGGAAAAGTATTAATTCTGATGTATTGGAACTTTATATGTGAATGGGATTACTATAGTGATATACATTATTAACTCACTAAATACTCATATTTAACTCCATATGATATATAATGCTTTTATTCCCATTACTCAGATGGAAAACCAGGACTTAGAGATGTTATCAATCCACACTTTAATGGCCAGTAAATGGTAGAGCCAGGTTTTTAACTCAGGATCTAGGTCTAGAATCTTCTCTCTGAACCCTGACATTATACTGCCTCTGTGAAAAAATGCCAAGAGCTGATATGTATTGAATTCTTACTATGAGAAGTCACTGTGTAAAGAACTTTCTATTGTAGCACATATTTATTGCCATGTAACAAACTAGCACAAACTTAACTGTTTAAAACAATACATATATATTTTGTCAGGGTTTCTGTAACTCAGTCTAGCCATGGCTTCACTGGGTCCTCCTCTTAGGTTCTCAAAAGCTTCAGTCAAGGTGTTGGCCTTGTTATGTTCTAATCCAGAGGCTTAACTAGGGATGAACCCACTCTCAAGTTCATATAGTTCATTGTCGAGTTCATATAGTTCATATAGTTCAAGTTCATATAGTTTGGTTGTAGGACTGAGGATTTGGGTTTTGGTTGGCTGTTAGTCACACTCAGATCCTACAGGCAAGGCCCAGTTACTAGAAGGCACCTGTAGTAATAGTAAAGACCATGTAGATTTTTTATTAATTATTTTTATTAATGTATAATGTATTATTTGCCCCAGGGGTACAGATCTGTGAATCATCAGGCTTACACATTTCACAGCACTCACCATATCACATACCCTCCCCCCAGCAACCCTCAGTTTGTTTTGTGAGATTAAGAGTCTCTTATGGTTTGTCTCCCTTCTGATCCTATCTTGGTTCATTATTTCTTTCCCTACCCCCAAAGCTCCCACCCTGCCTCTCAAATTACTCATATCAGGGAGATCATGTGATAATTATCTTTCTCTGATTAACTTATTTTGCTCAGCACAATACCCCCTAGTTCCATCCATGTCATTGCAAATGGCAAGATTTAATTTCTTTTGATGGCTGCATAGTATTCCCTTGTGTATATACACCACATCTTCTTTATCCATTCATCTTTTGATGGACATCTACGTTCTTTCCAAAGTTTGGCTATTGTGGACATTGCTGCTATAAATTTTTGGGTTAACATGCCCCTTCAGATTACTACCTTTGTATCTTTAGGGTAAATACCCAGTAGGGCAATTGCTGAGTTGCAGGGTAGCTCTATTTTCATGCTGTTTTCCAGAGTGGCTGCACCAGCTTGCATTCCTACCAACAGTGTAGGAGGGTTCCCCTTTCTCCGCATCCTCGCCAGCATCTGTCATTTCCTGACTTGTTCATTTTAGCCATTCTGACTGGTGTGAGGTGGTATCTCATTGTGGTTTTGATTTGTATTTCCCTGATGCCCAGTGATGTGGAGCACTCTTTCATGTGTCTGTTGGTCATCTGGATGTCTTCTTTGCAGAAATGTCTATTCATGTCTTCTGCCCATTTCTTGATTGGATTATTTGTTCTTTGGATGTTGAGTTTGATAAGTTCTTTATAGATTTTGGATACTAGCCCTTTATCTGATATGTCATTTGGCATATCAGATATATCATGAATACCTTCTTCCATTCTGTCAGTTGTCTTTTGGTTTTGTTGACTGTTTCCTTTGCTGTGCAAGGAATCAGTCCCAATAGTTCATTTTTGCCCTTGCTTCCCTTGTCTTTGGTGATGTTTCTAGGAAGAAGTTTCTGTGCTGAGGTCGAAGACGTTGCTGCCTGTGCTCTCCTCAAGGATTTTGATGGATTCCTGTCTCACATTGAGGTCTTTCATCCATTTTGAATCTATTTTTGTGTGTGGTGTAATAAAGTGGTCCAGTTTAATTCTTCTGCATGTGGCTGGCCAATTTTCCCAACACAATTTGTTGGAGAGACTGTCTTTTTTCCATTGGACATTCTTTAGGTAGCATAGAATAGGTAGACATTTTCACAATGTTTGGTCTTCCAATCCATGAGCATGGAACGTTTTTTTCATTTCTTTGTGTCTTCCTGAATTTCTTTCATGAGTACTTTATAGTTTTCTGAATATAGATTCTTTGCCTCTTTGGTTAGGTTTATTCCGAGGTATCTTACAGATTTGCATGTGATTGTAAATGGGATAGACTCCTTAATTTCTCTTTCTTCTATCTTGCTGTCGGTGTATAGAAATGCAACTGATTTCTGTGCATTGATTTTATATCCTGACACTTAACTGAATTCCTGTATGAGTTCTAGAAGTTTTGGAGTGGAGTTTTTGGGGTCTTCCATATAAAGTATCATATCATCTGCAAAGAGTGAGAGTTTGACGACTTCTTTGCCGATTTGGATGTCTTCAATTTCTTTTTTTGTCTTATTGCTGAGACTAGAACTTCTAGTACTATGTTGAATAGCAGTGGTGATAGTGGACATTCTTGCCATCTTCCTGACCTTAGGGGAAAAGCTCTCAGTTTCTCCCCATTGAGAATGATATTCACAGTGGGTTTTTCATAGATGGCTTTGATGAAATTGAGGTATGTACCCTCTATCCTACTTTGAAGAGTTTTGATCAAGAAAGGATGCTTACTTTGTCAAATGCTTTTTCAACATCTATTGAGAGTATCATATGGTTCTTGTTCTTTTTTTATTAATGTATTATATCATCACATTGATGGATTTGTGGATGTTGAACCAAACCTGCAGCCCAGGAATAAATCCCACTTGGTCATGGTGAATAATCCTTTTAATGTACTGTTGGATCCTATTGGTTGGTATTTTGGTGAGAATTTTCACATCTGTGTTCATCAAGGATATTGGTCTGTAATTCTCCTTTTTGATGGGGTCTTTGTCTGGTTTGGGGATCAAGATAATGTTGGCCTCATAAAATGAGTTTGGAAGTTTTCCTTCCATTTCTATTTTTTGGAACAGTTTCAGGAGAATAGGTATTAATTCTTCTTTAAATGTTTGGTAGAATTCCTCTGAGAAGCCGTCCGGCCTTGGGCTTTTGTTTTTTGGGAGATTTTTGATGACTGCTTCAATCTCCTTACTGGTTATGGGTCTGTTCAGGTTTTCTATTTCTTCCTGGTTCAGTTTTCATAGTTTATATGTCTGTGGGAATGCATCCCTTTCTTCCAGATTGTCAGATTTGCTGGCATATAGTTTCTCATAATATGCTCATATAATTGTTTGTGTTTCTTTGGTGCTGGTTGTGATCGCTCCTCTTTCATTCATGATTTTATTTATTTGGGTACTTTCTCTTTTCTTTTTGATAAGTCTGGCCAAGGGTTTATCAATCTTACTAATTCTTTCAAAGAACCAGCTCCTATATTCATTGATTTGTTCTACTGTTCTTTTGCTTTCTATTTCATTGATTGCTGCTCTAATCTTTATTAATTTAATTCTCTTCTCCTTCTGGGTTTAGGCTTTCTTTGCTGTTCTTTCTCCAGCTCCTTTAGGTGTAGGGTTAGGTTGTGTACTTGAGACCTTTTTTGTTTCTTAAGAAAGGCTTGTATCTCTATATACTTTCCTCTCATGACCGCCTTTGCTGTGTGTCCCACAGATTTTGAACAGTTATGTTTTTTCATTTTCATTTGTTTCCATGAATTTTTTCAATTTTTCTTTAATTTCTTGGTTGACTCATTCATTCCTTAGTAGGATGCTATTTAGCCTCTATGTATTTGAGTTCTTTCCAACGTTCCTTTTGTGATTGAGTTCTAGCTTCAAAGCAGTGTGGTCTGAAAATATGCAGGGAATGGTCCCAATCTTTTGGAACCAGTTGAGACCTGATTTGTGTCCCAGGATATGGTCTATTCTGGAGAATGTTCCATGTGCTCTAGAGAAGAATGTGTATACTGTTGCTTTGGGATGGAATGTTCTGAATATATCTGTGATATCCGTCTGTCCAGTGTGTCATTTAAGACCTTTATTTCCTTGTTGATCTTTTGCTTGGATGATCTGTCCATTTCAGTGAGGGGGCTGTTAAAGCCCCTACTATTATTTATTATTGTTGATGTGTTTCTTTGATTTTGTTATTAATTGGTTTATATAGTTGGCTGCTCCCATGTTAGGGGCATAGATATTTAAGTAGTTAGGTCTTCTTGTTGGACATAGCCTTTAAGTATGATATAGTGTCCTTCCTCATCTCTTATTATGGTCCTTGGCTTAAAATCTAATTTATCTGATGTAAGGATTGCCATCCCAGCTTTCTTTTGATGTCCATTAGCATGGTAAATTGTTTTCTACCCCTTCACTTTATTTTTTTTTTATTTTTTTTAAAGATTTTATTTATTTATTTGTTAGAGAGAGAGAGAGCACAGGCAGACAGAGAGGCAGGCAGAGGGAGAAGCAGGCTCCCTGCCAAGCAAGGAGCCCGATGCGGGACTCGATCCCAGGATGCTGGGATCATGACCTGAGCTGAAGGCAGCCGCTTAACCAACTGAGCCACCCAGGCATCCCTCTACCCCTTAACTTTAAATCTAGAGGTGTATTTGGGTCTAAAATAAGTTTCTTGTAGATAGCATATTGATGGGTCTTGTTTTTTTATCCATTCTGTTAACCCTGTGTCTTTTGATTGGGACATTTTGCCCATTTACTTTCAGAGTAACTATTGAAATATATGAATTTGGTGCCATTGTATTGCCTGTAAGGTGACTGTTGCTGTATATTGTCTCTGTTCCTTTCTGGTCTACTAGTTTTAGGCTCTCCTTTGCTTAGAGGACACTTTCAATATTTCCTGTAGGGCTGGTTTGGTGTTTACAGACTCCTTTAGTTTTTGTTTGTCCTGGAAGCTTTTTATCTCTCCTTCTATTTTTCAATGATAACCTAACTGGATATAGTATTCTTGGCTGTATGTTTTTGTCATTTATATCATGCTCTGAATATATCATGCCAGTTCTTCCTGGCCTGCCAGGTCTCTCTGAATAAGTCTGCTGCCAATCTAGTATTTTTACCATTGTATGTTACAGACTTCTTGTTCGGGGCTGCTTTCAGGATTTTCTCTTTGTCACTAAGACTTGTAAGTGTTACTATTAGGTGACAGGGTGTCTACCGATTTTTATTGATATTGAGGGGAGTTCACTGTGCCTCTGGATTTTGATGCTTGTTCCCTTTGCTATATTAGGGGAATTCTCTACTATAGTTTGCTCCAGTACACCTTCTTTTCCCCTCCTGTTTCTTCTTCTGGAATCCCAATATTCTAATATTGTTTCACTCATCACTTATCTCTTGAATTCTCCCCATGTGGTCCAGTAGTTGTTCGTCTCTCTTTTGCTCAGCTTCTTTATTCTCTGTCATTTGGTCTTCTATATCACTAATTCTCTCTTTTGTCTCATTTTTGTCTCATTTTTCCTAGCAGTAAGAGCCTCCATTTTTGATTGCACCTCATTAATAGATTTATTGGTTTCTCCTTGGTTAGATTTTTGTTCTTTTATTTCTCCAGAAAGGGATTTTATTTCTCCAGAAAGGGTTTCTCTAATATTCTCCACACCTTTTTTGAGCCCAGCTAGCACGTTGAGAATCATCATTCAGAACTCCATTTCTTACATATTACCATTGTCTGTATTGATTAGGTCCCTAGCCCTGGGTACTGCGTCTTGCTCTTCTTTTTTTGTGGTGAGTTTTTCCACCTGGTCATTTTATCCAGATAAGAATATATGAACGAGAGAATAAAATACTAAAAGGGTGGGAAAGACCCCAGAAAAATGTATGCTAACCAAATCAGAAGTGACCCAAAACCGGAGGGAGAAGAAAGGGGGAAAAAAATATATATATGTATTAATTAGACTGGTGAATAGAACAGAGCCACCCACTTGATTTTGGGTATATTTTGGTCTCTCTTAGAAGAAAGTACCTACCAAAATTTTAAAGAAAGAAAAATTTATATATATTCAAAAATAAGGGTAAACATGATGAAGGTATGGAATATGACTGTAAAGATGAAGATTTAAAAAATTCTAAAAAAGGAATTGATAAGTTAGTTGGAAAAAGAAAAAAAAGAAAAAGAGGAGAGAATGTGCTCAGGCTGGAGACTAGAACAAAGCCATGTGCTAGACTTAGGGTATATTTTGATCTATTAGAAGAAATTGTATCCCAGCATTTTAACGAAAAAAAAAAAAATCCTATATGTGTACAAAAAATATGGTTAAATACAATGAAGGGGTAAAATATGACTATAACAATGAAGATTTTAAAAGATTTTTTTAGAAAGGTATTGGTAAGATAAACTAGTTAAAGAACATTAAGAGGAAAGAGGAAAAGTTAAAAAAATTAAATAAGAAAAAAAGAAAATTAAAAGAAAATTTAACTTTGCAAGACTAAAGGATCATGGGGGAAAAACCATGAATTCTATGTGTTGCTTTCCTCGAATTTTGCTGTTCTCCTTGAACAGTGAACTTTGTTTTGGCTGGATGTTGTTGGTGATCTTCTGTGGGAGGGGCCTGTCACAGTGAGTCTCAAATGTCTTTGCCCTAGGTGGCATTGTATCACCCTTGCCCAGGGGCCAAGCTAAGTAATCTGCTCAGGTTCACTCTTGAGAGCTTTTGTTCCCTGAATGTTTTCTGTAGGGCTCTGGAGGACGGGAATGAAATGGAGGCCTCCCAGTCTCTGGCCTTAGGAGCAGAGAGCTCAGGGCCCCACTCCTCAGTGTGTCCTCAGAGAAAAGCAGTCAATCCCTCCTGTCTCCCTGATCTCCAGCCATGCCCTGTGTGCACCCAGCCTGTGACCAAGCATTTCTAACTTGGGCGCACGGCCCCCCTTGGAGTCTTTAACCCTAACAGATTCCTTTTGTGCATTCCTGAACCACTCCTCCTGGAGGAGGAAGGAGGGGGTCTCTCTGGATCTGTTACTTGTGGGGTCCCTGCTGGAAGAGCTATTGCCCAGCTGTGCCTTGGATCATGGTTTAAGGTAACCCTGACCTGAAAGCTCACTCCTCAGCTCTGCCTCTGTAGTCAGCTTCCCCACTCTGATACCTGGGAGCTCGGCCACACTCAGACACCCTTGATCTTTGTGTGACTAATCAGGACCCGAGGCCACACTGTTCCTGCGAGGGCTCCACCCCCACTTAGCCTCTGGAGCAACATCCCTCAGTGGCGCAGACTTCTAAAAGTTCTGATTTTGTGCTCCGCTGCTCCACTGCTTGCCAGCCCCTCCTCCCATGGTCTCTCTTCCCATCCTTTTGGATTCACTTCTCTGCACATCCTTCCTTTCACAAAGTGGTTGATTTTCTGTTCCTAGAATTTCTGCTCCTCTTCTCTTCTATCTCCTGTTAAGTTTGTAGGTGTTTGGAATGTTTGGAATAACTAGCTGAACTCTTGGGGCCCAATGTCATTTCAGTCTGCCACTCCTCTGCCATCTTGCCTCTTCTTGGAACATGGAGATTTCTTTCTTTCTTTCTTTCTTTCTTTCTTTCTTTCTTTCTTTCGTTCGTTCGTTCGTTCTTTTTTTTTTTAACATGGAGATTTCTTAACATGAATGCTTACTTCCTCAAGCCATCAAGGAGAGTCTTTAAAACAAGTTGGCCAGCAAGAAAGATCTTACATAATATAGTATAATGATGGAAATGACATTTCTTCAACTTTGCCATATTGTATTGGTTAGAATAAAGTCAAAGATTCTAGTCATACTCAGGGGAAAGGGGACTCCACAAACATGTGACTTTCAGGAGTTGGAAGTCATGGAAGGACCACCCAGGATTCTGTCCATCACAGTTTGCCCTCTGGACCAAAATGATTCACATCTTTCACACTCAGATTATATTCACACCTTCCTAAGTCCCCTAAGAAAGAGTCTCATCCCTTTACGGTATTTGCTGAAAGTCCAAAAATCTCAACGTCAAATCAGATCAAGGCATGGGGGAAGTCCTTTAGGTGTGGTTCCTCTTGATTTGTGGTTGTCAGAATCTAACTTGACCCTTCAGCATCCCTGCCTTCTGATGTTCATGCTCTTGTATATACTACCTACATACCCCTTGGTATGAGCAGGACCTACCTGTAAGTTGCTTCTGACCAATAAAATATGACAAAGGTAATGCTAAGATATTACGAAGATTGCTTTATGTGATACAAGACCATCTCTTGTGGCATTGTTTTAGGGACTTTTTTTTCTCCCTAGCTGCATTTGAAGAAGAAAGAGGCCATGTTGAGAAATCTTTGTGACAAGATGCTGAGGGAGCCTTCTGACAATAGACAGCAGGAATCTAGGGCCCACAGGGGAACAAAGTTTGTCAACAGCCTGAGGGAACTTAGAAACCATTTCTTTCTCACTTGAGCCTCCAGATTGGAATACAGCCTGTTGGAAACCCAGATTGCAGCCTTGTGAAACCATAAGCAGAGGACCCAACTAAAGCCATATCTGGACTCCAGAGTCCTAGGGACACAGAGATAATAAAATGCTTGTTTTAAGCTGTTAAGTTTGTGGCGATCTGTGACACAGCATGAGATACGAATATGTATTAGCTTCATTAATTCTCACAACAACCCTAAAAGGTAGGAACTATGGTTATACCTATTTTATAGTTGTAATAACAGAAGTACAGGAAACATTAAGCTACTTTCCCAGAATAACCTAGGCAATTGTGACAAAATGGGTATTTCAACCTGCTTAGTCTACCTTTAGAGTTTGCATTCTTTCCCATTACACCACACAAGGTTTGGGATTTTTGTTGTGGTTGTTGTTGGTGGTGGTGGTGGTGTTTTTTATATTTAAATTTCATACATATCCCAAAGATTTAGTTAACGTGTTCTACTGATTGGTGTCTTTCACCTATGACTTCAGTTCTGTAAGACTAAATATGTTTTATCTTCATTTGCTCAGCAGTCAAGAGGAATGATTTTTAGAATATTAATTACAAGTTATTTCTGTATTTTCTCCATCAGATCCTTCTCTGTTAGGCACCGTGGATTATTCCTATATAGATTGCTCAGATCACCTTGGTATTTCTCTTTACCCTCCAGCTACCTGCCATTTTGTCATTTGTCTTCTCCCTTGGAAGCTGTCCAAGTTCATGGAGAGGAGGGGAAACTCAAACCAATCTTAATAGCAGCTCTTCTAAATGCAGCTGTGAGGGAAGAGTGAGCAACTATTGTCTGACATCTTTATCATCTGTGAATTTCAATTATCTATATGATTCCCACCTCCCATTAAGTTGAATAATTGACAGTTGGATTCAATGCCTTTTAGAGGTATTTTTGCATTCTTTGACACTTAACATGAAGCTAATAGAATCATAAGTATGTAAAATTTTAAAATGAAAGCAAACATATAAATCAAAAAGAGTACTTGTTTTCTTTTGTTTCGTTCCAATTCCTGTGGGATATGCAGGCTCATACACATGTACCGTTGTATTCTAATGACCAAATGCACTTTTAATGTTCTTCTCCATAGTCACTTGAAAATTTGGCTCGAGCCTGAGATCATTAAATAGCTGTAATAATATCAGCAGAGGCACCATGCTCGACTACATGCAAACGTAATTAGAATTTAAATGCCATTTTCATTTTTTGTTATGTAATTTTGTTACATAATTAAGAATGTTAGCACATCAAAATTATATAAATACTGTATCTGTGTGGATTACTTTTGTGTTTTCAAGTGAAAGTGTTATTTTGATTGATCAACATTTCTTCTTCTCTGTAAATATATATAAATGAACACACAGAGATAGATAAAGCCTGTTTCTAGTACAGTTTCAGAATGCAGTGCAGACATCTTACCTTGTAAAATGAATTTTAATAAAGTGGGCATTCTTTAAAACACCCTCTGGGAGCTGAAATAGCTATATAAAGACAAAGTGAATTCCAATTTCATTTTGCTCTATGTGCAAAAATTGTAAGTTTTACAATTATAAGAGATTATATTCAGATTGAAGAAGGTCAGGGAAGGATAGCAAAAGACTATGCAACACGTGAAAAGATGTTATCATTTTTTTATCTCAGTGTAATACAATTATGCTTTATTTTCCTTTTCATTTTTTGTATTTTCCTATTTTCCAGAATGTTTGCAATAAACATATATTAGTTTCTAAGCCAAAAAAAAAATACTATATTAAAAAGACACTATGAGGGTCCAAATGGCTTAGTAGTAGTTGCTTACCCATACTGAAGATAGTGAAGTGTTGGGTTTATTGTGAAGTAGTTTACTAATATTGCACCACTTCCATTCTTTCTGCAAATCTGTGAGGTTATTACCATTTTCAGATGAGGAAACTGAATGGTTTAAATGTCCTATCCGGTTTCCCAGAGCTGTCAGTCTCAAGTGCATGTTCTTTGTTACTCTTAATTCTTAGTGGGAACTTTAACTACTCGCTCATTTCTTAAGAGGCAGATTATTGTCATGTGATTTTTATTACTGACAGGGCTTTATGAGGTTTCTTATTTCTAACTGCTAATTTCTTTTGAAGAAAATTTTAATTTGATTTGTTAAAGACTTGCCCTGGAGGGAAGTTGGAAATAAGAAGAGGGTCTTGTACCTATATCTCTTTACAACTGAGTTTACGGAATCCAGTGACTGGTGTGCAGCCCTTTGAGTGCAGGGGAATCAGAGTGTTCCTTCAGCTGTTAAAGGAGGCTTTACTTGTGGAGAAAACTATAAATATCTTCCATTACAGAAAATGAGAATGCTGTTAGGACATCTTGGCTCAGAAATAGTTGAAATAAAAAGCCAAAATACCTCCGACCAGGAATCCTTTAATTGATTGGTGCTCTTTACAAATAAAGAAGCAAATTTTTGACCAATATAATTCCCAGAAACAAAACCCATTCATCCCTTTCTCTAAACACTCTACTACTTTGCCTCCAAAACAGGAACTCAGGGTTCAAAGGAAACTTGGCTGGGTCTTTAGCCCAAACAAATGGAACTCATGGTGACACTAGCCACATTCATTATCATTCAGCTTGAATTGGGTCTGTATCTGTTATTTGGTCATAATACCTGACCTATGTAAGCCAGTTCTAGAACATCAAATCTTTCACTTTCTTTACATGTTAATTACAACCTAAAAAATTTTACGGATACTCACACCCACACACAACTAAAATATTCCTATTTATCCTCAAGGGAATATTTGATGAACTTATATAAATTATTACTCCATAATTAAGACCACATTATCACTAATTGTTAAGCCTGCCATTTAGCAAAAATATCGAATAAGAAATTGTGATAGGACACAACAAATAATGTCTTTGTTTTTGAAAATTGTCCTATCATTTTTTTTCTTTATGTAAAGTGACTAGCTTTCAGGCAGATTGGAAAGAGGAATAGAGGAGAAAATATTCTTTGATGTTATGAATGCCCACAAGCATCAGCAGCTGTGAAGCCTAGTAATGAAGCATTTGGCCCTCATTTGGCACTGCTCGCTCTTGAGAGGATTTTCTTACAAAAGATCAGCTATTTGATGAGTTCCACAGGCTATCACTTTGACTTCCACATATTGGCATCTACATGCTGTTGCCACTGACGTTCTACCTTCTGCATGGCACAGTGCCCATCTCACAGATGGACCCAGGTGTTGGCAGAGCAGAGAGAAAATATTGTTATTACGTTCAAGTGTTAGGTACTAGATGTCTTTCCTGGAGTATCAAATTGCGATTTCTGAGATGACTTCATCCTCCTGAAGAACGGTAGTAGGCATTATTCAGGGTTCCTTACGATGGGCAACAACTACAGAATTACTAGTAAGAACTAGTAAGATGTTAAATTTTCTTTTCCGAAAATTTAACATATGTGAGTAGAATTGAATCACCCCAAGGTCAGTCTTCCAGTTTAAAAAAAGGAAAAAGGGGGGTGCCTGGGTGGCTCAGTGGGTTAAAACCTCTGCCTTCGGCTCAGGTCATGATCTCAGGGTCCTGGGATCGAGCCCCGCATCCGGCTCTCTGCTCAGCGGGGAGCCTGCTTCCCCCTCTCTCTCTGCCTGCCACTCTGCCTACTTGTGATCTCTCTGTCAAATAAATAAAACATCTTAAAAAAAAAAAAGAAAGGAAAAAGGGCTTAAATCAAATCTGAAATTCCTGCACTGTGCTTTAGTTTCGACATTCATTAGCGTGCGCATCTTTCTTGAGTTAAATGAGATCTAAGAAATGAACTTATTGGGTGAGTTAAGCATTGGGTATGTATGTTAAAATTCTGTCTCAAGGCAGAGGGAGATACTTAAATTGCTTTCCAAATGAAGACTGTAACTTTAATTGCAATAGTCTTCAAAAGTTGACAGGGATGACATTATTTTAAGTCTTTTTCTATTATGAGTGAAGAATGCCCCAGCTGTGTCACTGGTAAGGTTAAAAGGTGTTATCGTGTGTGCCTTTTAAATGAGCGTAGTGAGTGAAAAGTGAACAATTGGGTCCAAAATTTGGCTTACTGTCTGTGGACGCTGTGCCTCATTGTGGTGTTGCCAGCTTCTCTGAATGAAAATACAAGAGCAAATTAAGCAGCTTTATGAACTCGCAGGGGGAACAGTTGTTCTAGTGGCTTTCATACAAAGGTCTGATTAATTCTTGAGGTAACCCAAATTGTCTTTTGTGATCTATGAATGAGAATCTAAGAGAAAACCTGTGCCGAAGAAACTAAGTGAAAGGGGAGTGGGGATTTCGTGATTAGCTTGCAGTTCACAGTTTTGGGTCCCAGCACCATTTCGTTATTTTCCTCATTAATATTACATTAGTAGGCTAATGAAACATTTGGGTGAATACATTATAAGTAATAAAGGCATTAATTTTATTTTTCTGAACACTCAATTATGCTAATTGGCATCTGCTATTGTTTACTGTATATATTTATATGTAAAAATTAAGAACTAATGTAGAATACACAGCTGATTTTACATATTCCCAATACAATAAATTTCAGTACTTTGTATACTTTTTTGTACTCTTGATATTATAACCAATTTAAGAAACTTAACCATATTTAAGTTATAATCCCATTTAAATTTAATTTCTTTTCTAGCTCCAAATATGTATATTTTTTTGTTTTAACATTAACCAAAAGTTTCTGTTAGAAATACACAGCATTGTTTTATGGACCAAATCAACGAAAACAAAAATGGTTTACACACGTAAACTCTTTGTAAGCATGAGCTGTCAAACTCTGGATCAGTTTAGGCTTTTATAGATTATCTAATGTTTAGATGCTCAATGGGAAAATTTAGGAAAAAAAAGACTCCCTTGCAAATTTTATCAGAGATTCTTATAGAATAGGTATTTGTTGTCAGGAAATCTGTTTTTTTACTCTCTGTCACAGCGGCAACGTCTGTCTTCAATGACGAAGATTTCTGTGTGGAGGACAATTCATTTCTACAGCATTTTCCGTGGTTCCCTTACTGTAGTATTCTGACACATTCATATCAAATTGAAAGACATTTTATTTAAACTTTTCTTCTAAAATAATGTAGGCAATTAATTTTTATAATAATGATTTATTCAGTTAACTGCCTATCACCAGATGAGAATGAGTTATAGGTGGTAAGTCTTAAACACTGCATATTAGTACTTCCTTTCTGTATCTGCCAGTGTGTTGACTATTTTAATTCCATATACCTGTGCAGTTGTTAATTAGCAGTCAGCTCCGCATCACCTCTTCTCATGATACACACACGTGATATGAGATGAAGCACAGAATGCTAACGAAGCAATCTGAGTGAGTGAGTTGATTGTCAAAACCAAACCAGCTAACTAAAGCAGTTATATTAGTTCTCCCGGTGGTTTCCTCCTTGTGAATTATGGAATTGATACAGTTGAAAATATTTCAGTAAATTGTTGCCCAAACCCACTCCAGGGACTTGGGTCCTGAATAACTTTCTAACATTTTCTGTAGCCTTTGAATCTTTTCTTTATGTTTATCTGACTGGACTGAGTGGCCATATGTGGCTTTCTCTCCTAATTCTATCCAAACCACTTTAGTTTGAATGGTGAGGACTGTACTTCGGAAGTCCTGTGCTTCTTAAGTCGTCATTGAAAAATGTCAGCGTTCACCTAAAAGGTCGGCTTATTAAATGAATGTGGGCCGTGCATATTTTTTTGCTTTTGTCAGAAAATAGAGAACAGCAGATCATTTTGATAGTTTAACTCTGTTTGACAGGTTCTACCATGAAGTCCATAAAGTTGCCTGGGATCAGTGTGTTAGAGGTAAAGGTTAGACAATGAGTTGAGAGGCCATTTGGATGTTACCATCAATCATCAGCTAACAGTTATTCTTATCTGAATTACAGTTTGAGGTACTATTTTGTTGTATGGAAAGAATATTTTGCTTAAAATGCTGCGTTCATCCTCATGTGAAGGACCATTAACCATAGTTCCCTTATTTCACTGTAGTTCTGGCAAGTTTAAATCTATTTTATGTACTTATGTGGGGTATAAAAGGCACACATTTGTGAAAATTTCCTAAACCAACTGAGTGTGAATTATGACTTATTTTAAATTACCTGGCTATAGGTAAAACAAATCTCATGAAAATGTCTTATATCTTACAGCATTGGTAATAATTGAAAATATCTCCATACTAAAACCCACAATGTAGAAAATAAGGCTTTGCAGATATTCTGTATTTTTATTATAACTTAGGTGTTTTGTTAAAGCTTGTGAATATCACCTGCTTATTCACAATCCATTATGCTCTGTAAGCATCAGTTTCCCATCAATTAGAACAATTGGTTTTGTTGTATGTACAATTATATCAAGTCATTATATGTGGTACACCTTAAATGGATACAATGTTCTATGTCAATTCTATCGAAATAAAACTGGGGGGAGAACAATTGGCTTTGTTCATTCTGAAGGTGCTATTGAAGTAACGCCCTCTATGTTTATCTGTTTTGTTTCTTGAATTCCAAATATGAGTGAAATCATATGGTATAGGGGAAGGGAAAAAAAAGAGAGGGAAACAAACCATAAGAGACACTTAACTATATAGAGAGAACAAACTGAAGGTTGCTGGAGGGAAGGTGGGTGGGGGAATGGGCTAAATGGGTGATAGGTGTTAAGAGGGCATTTATGATGAGCACTGGGTGTTACATGTAAGTGATGAATCACTAAATGCTACTTCTGAAACCGATATTACACTATATGTTAACTAACTAGAATTTAAATAAGAACTTGAAACAAACAAAAAGAAATAACTCCTGATCATAACTGAAAGCACCAATAGCTAAAAGGCAATATACTGTAATTCCTAAAGCACAGCATTTTCCTCCTTGTTGTGAAATACAAGTTCTTTTCTGTTTCCAAATAAGCACCTTTTCTTTGGAGGAATATAGTTTTTAAACATAAAATTCAATGATTTTTAAGGAAATTGGAAATTTTTACTTTAAATTCAAGTAAAAACATAAGGATTGAAAATACAGATCAAGTTAGCCTAAGAAGTTTTTGAAACACGACCAAATGGCTTCCTTATGACATTTCTGATATCTTTACTTCTTAGGCCATCTTAATTATATCACTCTATCCCTGGTACTATGTAGCACCTACATAAGTAGATCATATTTATCTTGTTTCACTAAAAATGTTCAAAAGTAAAACATTTTCATGCCTTTCAAATAGTCTTCAGATTTTTTTTTTTTGTGGTCAAACAAATTTTATTGTAATTTTATCAACTGTAAAATAATTACTTCCAACTTTTATAGTCTCAAAGAAATAATATTTATAGCTAATGATTTCTAGAACTATGATAGCTGGTGAAGGTGAAGAAAGCTTATGTGACATTTTTTTGTTTCAGTGTGAAAATTCCATTGTGGTATACATGTGGATCTTGGAAATGATCTCTTAGTTAATGATACAAAGCTTTGGTATAACCACCCGAGAAAGTCTGCCTGAAAATCTTTTACTCTATGGCATCAATTCCCAAGTATGCTTGCTCACAGTCCTATCTTACTGAATATTTGAAGCTATACATTTGGTTTCAATTTTATCTTTGGATAGCTCATATTTTCATCCTATAAAATAAGTTTATAACACTGTATATTGGTCAGTTGCCCCACCCTGAAGCTCAAGAGAATATTAGTTAATAGTTAATTATCTGTTTACTTGAGTTTATATCCTCAGAAGAAATTTTTACTGCCTCAGTGGTTCAGTTGTTTCTATAGCAGCATGTCAAAAATATGATGAATGAATGAGTTAACGGGACTTTTTCTTTCCTTAAACCTGAACGCTGACCAAACCACTTGTTTTGTATTTTTTTAGGGTATTACATTTAAGGAAAGAGTAACATACTTGAGTATATCCAGAGAGGAATGGACAAGATAATTAGTACATCTGACAATTATACTTTTAAAAGGTTTGATGAAGTTAGAAGTGTCTAGAAAAAATAAGTGACATGTTACTTTTCTATATTTCTTTTTTTTTTCAAAAGCCGATTATATAGTTTCATAAGTAGCTACTAGACATACATGCCATTCCACATTGTCATCTTTTTTTTTCTTTAAGCTTTTTTATTTAAACATATAATGTAACACACCACCCTCTCCCAAACCCTCTCCCTCCCCACCCCCCTCAGTTTGTTTTATGACATTAAGAGTCTCTGTTGGTTTGTCTCCCTCCCGATCCCATCTTGTTTCATTTTTTCTTTTCCTACCACCTTAACCCCCACCCCTGTTGCATCTCCACTTCCTCATATCAGGGAGATCATGTGATAGTTGTCTTTCTCCAGTTGACTTATTTCGCTAAGCATAATACGCTCTAGTTCCATCCATGTCATCGCAAATGGTAAGATTTCATTTCTTTTGATGGCTGCATAGTATTCCATCGTATATATATACCACCTCTTCTTTATCCATTCATCTGTTGATGGACATCTGGGTTCTTTCCATAGTCTGGCTATTGTGGACATTGCTGCTATAAACATTCAGGTGGATGTGCCCCTTCGGATCACTACGTTAGTATCTTTAGGGTAAATACTCAGTAGTGCTATCACTAAATTGTAGGGTAGCTCTATTTTCAACTTTTTGAGGAACCTCCATGCTGTTTTCCACAGTGGCTGCACCAGCTTGCATTCTCACCAATAGTGTAGGAGGGTTCCCCTTGCTCCACATCCTCTCCAACATTTGTCATTTCCTGACTTATTAATTTTAGCCATTCTGACTGGTGTGAGGTGGTATCTCATTGTGCTTTTGATTTGTATTTCCCTGATGCCCAGTGATGTGGAGCACTTTTTCTTGTGTCTGTTGGCCATCTGGATGTCTTCTTTGCAGAAATATCTGTTCATGTCCTCTGCCCATTTCTTGATTGGATTATTTGTTCTTTGGGTGTTGAGTTTGATAAGTTCTTTATAGATTTTGGATACTAGCCCTTTATCTGATATGTAATTTGCAAGTATCTTCTCCCATTCTGTCAGTTGTCTTTTGGTTTTGTTGACTGTTTCCTTTGCTGTGCAAAAGCTTTTGATCTTGATGAAGTCCCAATAGTTCATTTTTTCCCTTGCTTCCCTTGCCTTTGGCATTGTTCCTAGGAAGAAGTTGCTGCGGCTGAGGTCGAAGAGGTTGCTGCCTGTGTTCTCCTCAAGGATTTTGATGGATTCCTTTCTCACATTGAGATCCTTCATCCATTTTGAGTCTATTTTCGTGTGTGGTATAAGGAAATGGTCCAACTTCATTTTTCTGCATGTGGCTGTCCAATTTTCCCAACACCATTTGTTGAAGAGGCTGTCTTTTTTCCATTGGATATTCTTTCCTGCTTTGTTGAAGATTAGTTGGCTATAGAGTTGAGGGTCTATTTCTGGACTCTCTATTCTGTTCCATTGATCTATGTGTCTGTTTTTGTGCCAGTACCATACTGTCTTGATGATGACAGCTTTGTAATAGAGCTTGAAGTCTGGAATTGTGATGCCACCAACTTTGGTTTTCTTTTTCAATATTCCTTTGGCTATTTGAGGTCTTTTCTGGTCCATATAAATTTTAGGATGATTTGTTCCATTTCTTTGAAAACATTGGATGGGATTTTGACAGGCATTGCATTAAATGTGTAGATAGCTTTAGGTAGCATAGACATTTTCACAATATTTATACTTCCAATCCATGAGCATGGAACATTTTTCCATTTCTTTGTGTCTTCCTCAATTTCTTTCATGAGTACTTTATAGTTCTCTGAGTATAGATTCTTTGCCTATTTGGTTAGGTTTATTCCTAGGTATCTTATGGTTTTGGGTGTAATTGTAAATGGGATTGACTCCTTAATTTCTCTTTCTTCTGTCTTGTTGTTGGTGTAAGGAAGTGCAACTGATTTCTGTGCACTGATTTTATATCCTGACACTTTACTGAATTCCTGTACAAGTTCTAGCAGTTTTGGAGTGGAGTTTTTGGGGTCTTCCATATAAAGTATCATATCATCTGCAAAGAGTGATAGTTTGACTTCTTCCTTGCTGATTTGGATGCCTTTAATTTCTTTTTGTTGTCTGACTGCTGAGGCTAGGACTTCTAGTATTATGTTGAATAGCCGTGGTGATAACGGACATCCCTGTCGTGTTCCTGACCTTAACAGAAAAGCTCTCAGTTTTTCTCCATTGAAAATGATACTTGTGGTGGGTTTTTCATAGATGGCTTTGATAATATTGAGGTATGTGCCTTCTATCCGTACACTTTGAAGAGTTTTGATTAGGAAGGGATGTTGTACTTTGTCAAATGCTTTTTCAGCATCTATTGAGAGTATCATATGGTTCTTGTTCTTTCTTTTGTTAATGTACTGTATCACATTGATTGATTTGCAGATGTTGAACCAACCCTGCTGCCCTGGAATAAACCCCACTTGGTCATGGTGAATAATCCTTTTAATGTACTGTTGGATCCTACTGGCTAGTATTTTGGTGAGAATTTTCACATCTGTGTTCATCAAGGATATTGGTCTGAAATTCTCTTTTTTGATGGGATCCTTGTCTGGTTTGGGGATCAAGGTGATGCTGGCCTCATAAAATGAGTTTGGAAGTTTTCCTTCCATTTCTATTTTTTGGAACAGTTTCAGGAGAATAGGAATTAATTCTTCTTTAAATATTTGGTAGAATTCCCCTGGGAAGCCGTCTGGCCCTGGGCTTTTGTTTGTTTGGAGATTTTGATGACTGTTTCAATCTCCTTACTGGTTATGGGCCTTTTCAGGTTATCTATTTCTTCCTGGTTCAGTTTTGGCAGTTTATATGTCTCTAGGAAAGCATCCATTTCTTCCAGATTGTCAAATTTGGTGGCATATAGTTGTTCATAATATGTTCTTATGATTGTGTTTCTTTGGTGCTGGTTGTGATCTCTCCTCTTTCATTCATGATTTTACTTATTTGGGTCCTTTCTCCTTTATTTTTGATAAGTCTGGCCAGGGGTTTATCAATCTTATTAATTCTTTCAAAGAACCAGCTCCTAATTTCATTGATTTGTTCTATTGTTTTTTTTTTTTTTTTTTTTTTTGGTTTCTATTTCATTGATTTCTGCTTTGCTCTTTATTATTTCTCTTCTCCTGCTGGGTTTAGGCTTTCTTTGTTGTTCTTTCTCGATCTCCTTTAGGTGTAGGGTTAGGTTGTGTATTTGAGACCTTTCCTGTTTCTTAAGATAGGCTTGTATCGCTATATGTTTTCCTCTCAGGACTGCCTTTGCTGTGTCCCACAGATTTTGGACCATTGTGTTTTCATTATCATTTGTTTCAATGTTTTTTTTTTTTTTTTAAGGAGCTTACATTCTATTTTTTTTTAATTTATTTATCTGTCAGATAGAGAAAGAGCACAGGAGTGAGCACAGGCAGAGGCAGAGGGAGAAGCAGGCTCACTGCCGAGCAAGGAGCCCAATGTGGGACTCGACCCCAGGACCCTGGGATCATGACCTGAGCCGAAGGCAGCCGCTTAACCAACTGAGCCACCCAGGCGTCCCTCCATGGTTTTTTTTTCAATTCTTTAATTTCCTGGTTGACCCATTCATTCTTTAGAAGGATGCTGTTGAGTCTCCATGTATTTGTGCTCTTTCCAAATTTCCTCTTGTGATTGAGTTCTAGCTTCAGAGCATTGTAGTCTGAAAATATGCAGGGAATGATCCCAGTCTTTTGATACTGGTTGAGACCTGATTTATGACCCAGGATGTGATCTATTCTGGAGAATATTCCATGGGCACTAGAGAAGAACGTGTATTCTGTTGCTTTGGGGTGTAATGTTCTGAATAGATCTGTGATGTCCATCTGGTCCAGTGTGTCATTTAAGACCTTTATTTCCTTGTTGATCTTTTGCTTGGATGATCTGTCCATTTCAGTGAGGGGTGTGTTAAAGTCTCCTACTATTATTGTATTATTGTCAATGTGTTTCTTTGATTTTGTTATTAATTGGTTTTTATAGTTGGCTGCTCCCATTTTAGGGGCATAGATATTTAAAATTGTTAGATCTTCTTGCTGGACAGACCCTTTGAGTATGATGAAGTGTCCTTCCTCATCTCTTATTATAGTCTTTGGCTTAAAATCTAATTGATCTTATATAAGGATTGCCACCTCAGCTTTCTTCTGATGTCCATTATCATGGTAAATTCTTTTCCACCCCCTCACTTTCAATCTGGCGGTGTCTTCAGGTCTAAAATGAGTTTCTTGTAGGCAGCATATGGATGGGTTTTGGTTTTTTATCCATTCTGAAACCCTGTGTCTTTTGATTGGGGCATTTAGCCCATTTACGTTCAGGGTAACTATTGAGAGATATGAATTTAGTGCCATTGTATTGTCTGTATGGTGATTGTTACTGTATATTGCCTCTGTTCCTTTCTGATAATACTTTTAGGGTCTCTCTTTGCTTAGAGGACCCCTTTCAATATTTCCTGTAGAGCTGGTTTGGTGTTTACAAAGTCTTTCAGTTTTTGTTTGTCCTGGAAGCTTTTTATCTCTCCTATTTTCAATGATAACCTAGCTGGATAAAGTATTCTTGGCTGCATGTTTTTCTCATTTAGTGCTCTGAATATATCATGCCAATTCTTTCTGGCCTGCCAGGTCTCTGTGGATAAGTCGGCTGCCAATCTAATATTTTTACCATTGTATGTTACAGACTTCTTGTCTCATGCTGCTTTCAGGATTTTCACTAAAACTTGTAAATTTTACTATTAGATGATGAGGTGTGGACCTAATCCTGTTGATTTTGAGGGGGATTCTCTGCACCTCCTGCATTTTGATGCTTGTTCCCTTTGCTATATTAGGGAAATTCTCTACAATAATTCTCTCCAGTATACCTTCTGCTCCTCTCTCTCTTTCTTCTTCTTCTGGAATCCCAATTATTCTAATGTTGTTTCGTCTTATGGTATCACTTATCTCTCGAATTCTCTCCTCGTGATCCAGTACTTGTTTGTCTCTCTTTTGCTCAGCTTCTTTATTCTCTGTCATTTGGTCTTCTATATCACTAATTCTTTCTTCTGCCTCATTTATCCTAGCAGTAAGAGCCTCCATTTTTTATTGTACCTCATTAATAGCTTTTTTTATTTCAACTTGATTAGATTTTTGTTCTTTTATTTCTCCAGAAAGGGCTTTTATTTCTCCAGACAGGGGTTCTCTAATATCTTCCATGCCTTTTTCAAGCCTGGCTAGAACCTTGAGAATCGTCATCCTGAATTCCAGATCTGACATATTACCAATGTCTGTATTGATTAGGTCCCTAGTCTTTGGTATTGCTTCCTGTTCTTTTTTTTGTGGTGAGTTTTTCCACCTTGTCGTTTTGTCCAGATAAGAATCCGCTGTTCTTCGTAAGTGAACTTGGTCTTGTTGATCTTCTGGGGGAAGGGCCTGTTGTAGTGATTTTCAAGTGTCTGTGCCCCAGGTAGAATTGCACCACCCTTACCAGGGGCCAGGCTAAGTAATCCTCTCAGGTTCGCTTTTGGGAGCTTTTGTTCCCTGAACACTTTCCATAGAGTTCGGAGGAAATGAAATGGGAATGAAAATGGCGGCCTCCCAATCTCCGGCTTGGAGGAGCCGAGAGCTAGGTGCCCCTGTCTTCAGTGCGCCTTCAGAGAAAAGCGCTTACTCACTCCTGTCTCCCCAGCCTCCGGCCACGCTTGGAGAAAATCGTGCGTAATCAGTCCTGTCTCACTGGCTTCTGGCTGTGCTCCGAGGTTACCCAGCCTGTGACCAAGCGTCTCTGTCTCTGGCAGAGTCCCACCTGGAGTCTCCGAACCCCGTATATCCCTGAGCTCTCCCAGGTCGGAGTCTCCCCGGATCTTGTGGGGACCCCTCGCACAGAGCACCAGCCCGTGCCACAGACCATGGCTCTAGGAAACCCCGAGTTGAGAGCTCACTCCTCGGCTCTGTCTCCACAGCCAGCTTCCCTGTTGTAATACCTGTGAGCTCTGCGACACTCAGACACCCCCGATCCTTCTGTGACCCCGTGGGACCTGAGTCCACGCTGTCCCCGTGAGGTCTTCACCCCAGTTTAGCCTCTGGAGCGATGTCCCTCCGTGGAGCAGACTTTTAAAAGTCCTGATTTTGTGCTCCATTGTTCCGCCGCTTGCCGATAGCCGGCCCTTCCCCCCAGGTCTATCTTCCTGTCGCATTGGATTCATTTCTCCACTGGTCCTACCTTTTAGAAAGTGGTCGATTTTCTGTTTCTAGAATTGTTGTTCTTCTTCTCTTTGATCTCCTGTTGGATTCATAGGTGTTCGGAATGGTTTGATAGGCTATCTAGCTGATCTCTTGCTGCCTGATATCGTCTTAGCCTGCTACTTCTCCGCCATCTTGACTCCTCTCTTCAGATTCTTTAAAATGGTGTTCAGAATTAATGTTTCAGGTGGTGATAGTGTTTCTTCAGACAACCCTTTTATAAGTCAAATCCTTATGAATTCTTTTTATTCAAATATTTCAAAGCCTCAAAGAACATTATTTAGTTTTAATACACAGTAATGTATCTTATCCCCAGGAAGCAATTGTTTTAGCAACAGACCAGATTAGATAAAAACAACATCCACTGGATTCTCAGTACGTTATTCTAAATTTGCTATGATAATGGGAAAAGGTAGCATATAGGATCTTTGCAGAAATTATATTTCACGGAGATTTTCTAAAAATTCAATAAAGCCTTTTAAACTTTCTAAAATGTTTCTGTCTCTTTTAAAAGAAAATGGATTTTCATTCTGTGGCATAGTGAAATGAAATGGGAAATCAAGAAAGCTACATGACATGTGTCATTTGCTAGACTGACATGTGTGATCTAATAACTGGCAGAACACAATGGGCTTATAATAAACAGGGTTATTTTACATGTTTAGATCATTTTAGGAAAATTTTGGTTAAACATTTAGCAATATTATTTATTAGAATTGTCAAAATGGCTATTTATTTTTATTTTGACTTTTTTTTAAATGACCACTTAAAGAAATTGAATCATGTAGAGTCTAGAGAAAATAGATTAGAGGGCATAAAGGTTTCATTTACTGCCTTACTCAGTGATGCAATTGTCAACCAAGTTAATAAAAGTAATTGAAAGTTTAAAGGATTTTTTAATGAGAATTTTTAATTCAATGTTCTAAAATAAAAGATAGTAGAATTACAGAAATTAAGGTGAAATGGAATCCAGATGAGAGAAGGGAAATGAATGGCTAGTAAGCTGGTAATAATAAATGAAGTGAAGAAATGAAAGAGAATTCAAGTCCTACCATAGGAACATGCCTAACATACAAGTTAGGCAAACGTTTAAGTGCTTTTGCTCTATGTTCACTACATTGACCGCTGGCACAGATGGGTTCTCTGCTTTGCTTTCTATTTCTAGCCAGATTTCATAAATTAATGTTTGAATTAGCCATTCTCACAGAGAATTCCCAGTCAATATTATCCCAGGGACTATAAAACAAAGTTTTGGCAATCTCTATGAGATTGGACCATTTTATTCATAAACATGCCACATTTTCCTTTACTATAATTTTAATGTCCTTATTTTGTATCTTTTTCAGTAATATATTTTTTAAGATTTTATTTACTTATTTGACAGAGAGAGAGCCAGCGAGAGAGAGAATACAAGTGGGGGAGTGGGAGAGGGAGAAGCACGCTTCCTGCTGAGGAGGGAGCCCAACAGGGGGGTCGATCCCAGGACCCTGGGATCATGACCTGAGCCAAAGGCAGAAGCTTAGCAACTGAACCACCCAGGCACCCCTTTTCTTAATCTTTTTTTTCCTTCTTTCTCTCTTTCCTCCCTTCCTTTTCTTAGCTTTATTGATGTATAATTGACAAAATTGTAATATATTGTACAGTGTGATGATCTCATATTCATATACGTTATGAAAGGATTTCCATGATTGCCTTAATTAATACACTTAATTAAAACACCTCATATTTACCTCTTTCTGCGTGTATGTTTATTGAGAACACTTATGTTCTACTCTTAACAAATTTCAGTTGGGCTAAATACAGTATTATCAATTATAGTCATACATTAGATCCTCAGGCCTCACTCATCTTATAACTTTGTATTCTTTTACCAAACCTGATTCAAATTGGTCTTACTGGGAAAATCATTTTGTCCTTTTTTTTTTTTTTTTAAAGATTTTTATTTATTTATTTTAGAAAGAGAGAGAGAACGCTTGTGAGTGAGGTTGGGAACAGGGGAAGAGACAGAAGGAGAGGGAGGGAGAAAATCTCAAACAGACTTCCTGCTGAATATAGAGCGTGACTTGGAACTTGATCTCAGGATACCAAGATCATGACCTGAGCGGAAATGAAGAGACAGACACTCAACCATCTGAGCAGCCCAGGAGCCCCTGTCCTCTTCTGGTTTTTAAAAAGTATTCCAAGCAGCCATGATCCAAGAGGAGTATCGTCTTTCATTGCTTCTAAGGTGAAGCTTCCTTCTGACTACTTCTCTGAGTTGCTAAATGACTAATGTCTTTTAAAAACATTTGTTTAAAGGGTACCTGGGTGGCTCAGTAGGTTAAGCCTCTGCCTTTGGCTCAGGTCATGATCTCAGGGTCCTGAGATCAAGCCCCACATCGGACTCTTTGCTCAGTGGGGAGCCTGCTTCCCCTCTCTCTGCCTGCCTCTCTGCCTACTTGTGATCTCTCTATCATATAAATAAAATCTTAAAGAAAACAACAACAAAAAACTTTTGTTTAAGATCCTTTCCTGCAGGGGTCCCTGGGTGGTTCAGATGGTTAAGCCTGGGGCTCAGGTCATGATCTCTGGGATCAAGCCTGCATCTGCATCAGGCTCCCTTCTCAGCAAGGAGTCTGCTTCTCCCCCTCCTGCCTCCTCTGCTTATGCTCTTTCTCTCTGTCTCAAATTGGTAAAAAAGAAAATCTTTTTAAAAAAAGATCCTTGGGACGCCTGGGTGGCTCAGTTGGTTAAGCGGCTGCCTTCAGCTCAGGTCATGATCCCAGCATCCTGGGATTGAGTCCCACATCGGGCTCCTTACTCGGCAGGGAGCCTGCTTCTCCCTCTGCCTCTGCCTGCCTCTCTGTCTGCCTGTGCTCACTCTCTCTCTAACAAATAAATAAATAAAATATTTTAAAAATAAATAAATAAAAAATAAAAAAAGATCCTTTCCTGCAATTTCAAGGACTTCACAATTTCTTCTGCCTTTATCTATGATATCATTTTTTTCAACCATTCCTTTAATAACTCTCTTCTTCTTGCTTGATTTTAAAAACATTTCTCTCATTTTGTAGTATGCATCCTTTCTTCTCTCATATCCACTCTTAAGCCAAAATTTTTCTTGAAACTTTCAGTTGGTGATCTCAATAAGGGTTAGAGTTGCTCTTGTCCCATCGTGTTTGTAACCTCAAAAGTTGTTCTTGACTATCTGATTTAAATGCTAAGACCTTACTATTGTAACACAATTTAATATTGTTATTAAAATATTATTTAAAGAAGAGATGCCAACCAAAGAATATTTTAGCTTCCCAGTATTTTCCCCACAATATATCTGAACAATTACTGTGTAAACAGAAATACATAGGAAATGTTTTCAAGAAACTATCTGGTAATGAAATGGGACCATAAATAGAAATTCAATAAGGGAATTGGTATTGAGGGGGCTGTTTTAAATCAAATACCATAGCAAGCCACGTATTAAATGGAGTCTATAACAGTATATGAAATCATGTTATTATTATTATATGAAATTTTTGTATAAATACATACAGAGCTATTTTAGACATATGCAATATTTCAGAATCTTATAAAATGTCTGTAAAATAAATAGCCATATGATGTGTGCTGGTAATTGTACTTTAAGCATAACCAGAATATTTTCCACAAATTTTTTTTTTTAAGATTATTTATTTATTTATTTATTTGAGAGAGAGAGAGCGAGCACAGGCAGACAGAGTGGCAGGCAGAGGCAAAGGGAGAGGCAGGCTCCCTGCTGAGCAAGGAGCCCGATGTGGGACTCGATCCCAGGACGCTGGGACCATGACCTGAGCCGAAGGCAGCCGCTTAACCAACTGAGCCACGCAGGCGTCCATCCACAAATATTTTTAAATCATATCTATAATGAAAAGCAAAATAAAAAAGAGCAAAATATTCAAATTCATTATATTTCCTTCTACTGCTTAATTTAATATGCTATCTTAGAAAGTCCAAGTAATTTTAATATGTGTAAAAATACTGACAGTACTTAAGAAATTGATTATACTGGGACGCCTGGGTGGCTCAGTTGGTTAAGCGGCTGCCTTCGGCTCAGGTCATGATCCCAGCGTCCTGGGATCGAGTCCCACATCGGGCTCCTTGCTCGGCGGGGAGCCTGCCTCTCCCTCTGCCTCTGCCTGCCACTCTGTCTGCCTGTGCTCGCTCCTGTGCTCTCTGACAAATAAATAAATAAAATCTTAAAAAAAAAAAAAGAAATTGATTATACTTTCCTTACTTCTTATATGACTTAACATTGAAAACATCTAACATTCTTCATTCAGGAATAAACGTACAATCTAATGATAAGCATGCTTATCATTATGGTACCTTTAATTTTTAGAAAAACTGCCTACAGTAGTAGAAGCTATTGGATGTTTATTTTTTGTTAGGGTGGTTGTTGGGTTTTTTTTTTTTTTTGACTCTGAGTTTTGTGCCCATGGCAAATTTATAGCAGAGGAGTCAAAGATAGGAGTAAAGGGGACATAATGGGGCAACATAGTACTTACATCATAATACCTACACACCAAGAATGAACAGCATCATATTTCCTCTAGTATTATTTTGTACAGATAGTGTAATCAAAGGAATGTGCCGTGATGAAACCAGAGGGAATATATTTGCAAATGGTGGAGAAGAAATGGGGCCTTATTGCGGGGAGGAAAAAAGGAAAATTCAACCCAGACCTACAAAATAATGTTAGGTAGAATGAAACACCACAACATGCGCCTGTCATTAAATGTGGAGAAGCTGTAGAGTAAGCCAGGCTCGCTGCAGGAGCTAAGATGGGAGAAACATGGTTCCTCAGATGACATAGACAGAAACTAGACTGTCTTCTTCGGGGGGCTGGATTCACATCACCAAGTGCTCTAGGATATCCGGTTGGCTTCCCTCCAAATACTTTAGCTCTCAATATAAGATGTTTTCTGAACAACTGGCTAAATTTAATCTCTGTGAGAGTAGAGATTGTATCTGGAATTGCACATCTTTAATCCTGAGTATCTAGGAATGTGACTGGTACACGTATGGCGCGTAACGGTCAATGCAATGCATGGAGAGGAGGGAAGGGCAACAGCTCTTGCCAAAGAAACTCGCATGATGCATTTGACCCATGCAATCTGTAGCATATGTGGGGTATATGCTATGTAGAGCTAAAATGGTGAGAATTATAAAATAGGAGTTCATGTATATGTAGTGAACACAATTCATTTAGTACCGATTGTCTGATAATTGCAAGGCAAAGATAAAACAATATCTCTGCCCTCCATTGCTTACTTAGGATAGTCAGGTCATCGGAATTAAAAGTGAAACAAATAGAAACTAGTAAAATTCTATCATCACCACCCCCTACAGATTTTCAGACTAATGAAAAAAGAGATACAGATAGTTTTAGTACATTATGATACTAGAGTCACCTATAGCGAACCCACAACATAGTAAGAGCTAAAAAAAAAAAAAAACAAAAAAACGAATACACCAATAAAAACTTTCAATTTTCTGCAGAAAAGTAATTCAAAGTGGCACCTAGGTGATTCATTTGGTTAAGTGTCTGACCCTTGATTCTGGCTCATGTCATAATCTCAGGGCTGTGGGATCAAGTCCCACGTCTGGCTCCATTTTGAACATGGAGTCTGCTTGAGATTTTTCTCTCCTTTTCCTTCTGCCCCTCACTGTCCCCCCCCCACTGATGTGCTCTCTCTCTCCATCTCTCTGTCTCTCTCTAAAATAAATAAATAAATAAATAAATAAATAAATAAATAAGATCTTTAAAAAGATTATATCTTAAATGTTTAGCTTGAGTGATTGGTGGGTAGTAGAACAAAGAGAAGGAGTGTTTATGTAGAAAAGGTACTGATTTGGAACCTCTTAGGGTATTTAAGTTTTTAGTGAAAGACGACTTCACCATAGGTTGAGAAGAATAGAATACAAGAGGAGGGTTCTGGAAAACAGCAACATTTAAGGGGCCAACACAGAAAGAAGTAGGAAGAGAAACATGGGATTGAACAGTCAACAATGTCATCATCTATAAAATGCTACAACTGGACAGATTATAGCAAGTGTTCTAGAAATAAGGGAAAGAACTATGGAGGCATAAAAGGAAAGGTTATGTGTCAGGAATACTCTGTGAGAACAATATAATCAAATAAATAACTTATTTTTTTTCTCGTATCATTGCATTTCTATGGGCTATTCGTGTAATCATTCTATAGTGGTATAACTTTTTCAAAGAGGCAATGTAAGAATTATCAGAGGTGTTATGGAGTAAAAGATATCGTAAAGCTCTGGAATTCAGTAAGTGGTGCCTTACAGTATAAAATAGAATTACGTCCATGTTAGCAGAAATGTTTTATAAAGAAAATGGCTATATTTGTTGGTTCCCACTTTTCAGAATTATAACTTCTGAGTTTCAACATCAAATTTTTATGTGTACACACACATATATGTGTATGTATACACATACACATGTGTGTATGCTTGTGTGTATATATACAAGCATATTTGTTTCTAGCAGTCAATGGTAAGTGTCATCTTATATGCCCCGATGATTTTATATAATTTGGCTTATCTTACAGTTCAGCCAAAATACTATGTCATTTTCTTGGACTCCAGACTTCCTTTCACTTTCTCCCACAGGGCTCTGTGTGACAATCTTATAAAGATGTTCCTTCCTCCCACAACTACATGGCAGCTCTAATGCATAGTTTTGTACCTCTGTTCCTACCCCTTGCCACCGTTCCAGTTGCTCTTACTAGCTGAGCAGATGATGATGGGGAGGGCGGAGGGGCCCACTGGGAATCTAAGTGGCCAAGGGGAAAGGCCAGGCAAGAAGACACATAAAATGATGATGTTCATGAAGTCTCTTTCAAATGGCAAGTTTTTGATCCTATAAGTCTGATTATACCTAGCTGGTGCCTTCTGGGTATTGGCAGAAACCAGCTTCCTTTGCAAGGGAGGAGGAGAAACTCCACGGAGGAGAAGCTGGCAAGCGTTAATTATAATATGACCAATATGACCGAATGTGCACTTTTAGTCACCTTCCGAGATTTGATTAAAAAAAAAAAAAAAACAGGATTTTTGATAGTCAAGAATGATGGCTTAATGATATGGAAGGAGGAAAAAACCTTCATTAATAGGTATTGATTAAGACAGTCAAATTACCTATAATGTAGGAGATTCACAAGACAGTGAATCATTTTGGAGGTTGCAATTTGGCATGAACAGCATTGGGATCTCAATTCTGAAGAATAATCTCAAGTTCATTTTGCCACTTGCTTTGATGGTTTTTCAATGTGAAGTTAAATCTTTCAAAGCTGCTAATTCTCATTCAAAGTGCAGAGGAGTTCCAGGGAATTTAAATCACATCTGTAAGTGTGTGTAATAGCATCCATGGTTATTTCACAGTCATTTAGAAGGCCACTTTCAGGATGAGTGACTCATTCTAAGTATTATCATAGAAAACCTGTAAAAAAAAAAGGACTGCTCTTTGCATTTTAAACTTCGGAGGCACAGCTCAGATTTTAGCACTTTTCAGGGGAAGAGGATTATTACCGCTAGGCATTGAAAGAGACAAAAAGAAAAAATATAAACAAAGTACAGTGAAAAATGCAGTAAAAATCATTCCACATTGTCTGTTTACTGGAACATTTGCTACATACCCTGCTGTTAACCAGCTAACAGCATCTAAGTTATTTTCCAAGATGTGAAATTTCAATATGTAAAACGTGATAATAGAAGACACATTGCTTTGGAACAAGGAATTTTCTTGCAGGCAAAATAGGTGTCTAGGCAATTTTAGGGTAGAATATTTTGTTGCACTGTAAAATACCTAAATGTGGAGTTGTTTCTGTAGAAGTGCAAACTATAAAGAAAAAAAGAAAGGGAAAGAAAGGGAGGACAGAATAAATAATGAAGGAAGACCGGTCATTGACTGAACAAAGAAAAACTCTAGGGAGGAGGGGAAGGAAAGAAAAGAGGTAAAAAGGAGGGGAATGATGGGGAAAGAGAAACGCATAAAAAACAGGAGAGAAGACCATTAGGTTGAATGATTGAATGAGTTGAACTCTTGGATTACAATCATAAGGAAACACTCTAACAGGACTAAAATAATCCATAATATGGTAGTCATGCATTATTGCAAGTGGCTTTTCCTGGCAGGCAGACTCTCAGTCAGACGATGGCATGTGAGATGTTTATTAAGGTGTGCTTTCCAGATAAACAATTACGGAAACAAGGAACAAAGAGGACCTGATTACAGGAAAGAACTTTACAATGTCTGTAGTGGTCAGTCATTTGAATTGGGCCACCCCCAGCACAGTGCATGACCCTGAGTGAAGTGGGTGTCTGAAGTTAGGCCGTTCGTGGAGGGTTGACACTTGTCAGGAGGTAGGTCATTTCAGGTAAGGAGCATATGGATAGTGAGCACATCAGAGTTTCCACCAAAGTCTTTCCCATGTTCTGCTCTGCTGCTTCATGTAAATTTTTTTTAATTTTTTTAAAAGATTTTATTTATTTATTTGACAGAGAGAGACCACAAGTAGGTAGAGAGGCAGGCAAAGAGAGAGAGAAACAGGCTCCCTGCTGAGCAGAGAGCCTGATGCGGAACTCGATCCCAGGACCCTGAGATCAGGACCTGAGCCAAAGGCAGCAGCTTAACCCACTGAGCCATCCAGATGCTCATTCATGTAAATTCTTACAACAGATCTCTCAGGATATCTGAAGGGCCTTCTTCCCTGGAGAAAATTTAAAAAGGAAGGGTTGCTGAACAGTAGCCCCTACTGCTGAAGCTTGTCTTGGTCCCGCTGATAGGGTGTTTTGTTTTCCCCTACCTATTTCACTCTTTATTCTAGATTTCCTTCATGCTCAGCCAATGTCCCAGATGGTCTTGGTGATTACCTTATGGCATGACAAAGACCCTCATGCCTAAGAGGCCTGAATCCCAACTCATTCTGCTTTGTTGAGGGTGAGGTCACTGAAGAGTCTACTTGAGATTGGAGGACCAAAGAGGCATTCAAGTGCATCGCCTAGCTGCTAACTCTTTCTCCCTGTGCCCTTGTGTTAGAGCAGACTTTCGATATTCTGATGGTCATAGTCAATTATCCTTGCCAGATGGAGTTGATTTTCTTGCCAACTAGTACCTTAGCAAAAGGATTCTGAGGTTCCCAGGTGACACAGATAACTTACAACTGAATTAGACCCTTATTCTGTCCCCTGGTGAAGTGGTTCTCCCTCTAGGGATCAGGATATCTGTACTATCAGAGCCCAGATTTGATGGAAGGGGAAGCAGAACTTCCCAAGGAGGTCGTGAGAGTGATTGCAGCGCTTCCATTCCTGGGTTCCATTCCTTGGTTCTCCAACTCATGTGCCTTACCTTTTGGAGACATAACATTATATAAGTCTCTGATTCCAAATGTATGCACTTCTGGGAAGATGCGATCTTATCCTCTAAAGCCTAGTCTTCAGTCTGACCTGAAGAACAGCCTGCAGAAGACATCATTAAAGCTCTCTCGGGCCTGCAGCTTCTGGATGGTGTGGAACATGATCCGATGTTTTAGGACCTGAGTAGGTCACACCTCTTTGTTACAAAGTAGGCGCCTGGTCTGCTGCACCCCGAGGCGGGGTTCTGTGGCAGTGTATACAGCATTTGATTAGCTTTGGGATAGTGATGCTAGCTGAGGCCCGTTGGCAAAAAGAGAAACCCACAGCTGATGAAGTAGCTCCTCCTGCCAGAATGCAATCTTGCCCGATATAATCAACTTCCCACTAAGTAGCCATGTGGTCTCTTTGAGGCGTGGTGCCATATTGGGAACTGAACACTGATCTCTTTTTCTGGCTGGTTGGGCCAGTGGCAACAGTTGCTAGATCAGTTTTGATAGATGTGTTTTATGTTCCTGGGCTTATGCATAACCTTAGTCCCTGCTACCACTGTCCCTTTGCTCATATATATTCATGGTGCTGGGACTGAGATGGCCAACGGCAGAGGCTAGAGGTCACCTGGCTGTCTCATTCTATTTGGTGGTTTAGTGCCCCTTTTATGGTGGGTAATTTATGGTAGATATGAACATGAGAAACAGAGGTCATCACATTTTATGCGCATCCCCATGCCTACCCATTGGATGTGATGTTAATTTTAATTTACTTCCTGTATAAGTAGCACAAAATGCGAGCTACTATTACTCTTATTTATTCTGTTATCCAACGATAGTGACTAGTTGTTCTCTGTGCAGTCCATAAAACCAAAAAGCGTTGTTTCTGAACCCTAAATCTATTGTACATTGTAATTTTTGATGAATGTTCTGTGATGCAACTCAGGTTTAGGTGTATATCAAAAGGGGGCCTGATACGCCTTATCCAGTTTAAGGAAAAAGGCTACTGAAAATCATCAGATAATTTTTTGGGGTGAGTGACTTGAAAACAGATCAATTCTGATGCAAGTAAATCCTAACTTTGTTTATGTTTCATTTGAGTTTTTAAAGTCATTAAATCTAAGTCCTAAGAAGCTATTTATTGCATTGCATTTTAATTATTATAAGTCTTCTGTAATTTCGTTGATAGCTCAATTACTGCATCTGAAACCAGGTTTTTATGGTGCCTGTGTTACAAAATTCTGACACTCATGAAATCTCAGTAATAACTTTAAACATCATGTTTTATGTTATATATTAACCTTTTAACATATAAGTATGCTTTGAGTAATCTGGACAGTTAATA
The DNA here is from genome assembly GCA_003697995.1 of Taxidea taxus jeffersonii. Classification (NCBI taxonomy): domain Eukaryota; kingdom Metazoa; phylum Chordata; class Mammalia; order Carnivora; family Mustelidae; genus Taxidea; species Taxidea taxus. The sequence goes on along the minus strand of ML107158.1, from coordinate 519,420 downwards.
TAAACAATTTCTACAAAATTTCATTTCTTAAATTATATGCATATATGGAAGTGAACACTTGTGAGTGCTATTTTAATTGACAATGTTTGAAAAAATAGAGTCCCTGGAAATACAATGAATGCATTAATGGCAGGTAAAGTCTAAATGATATTATGGTACGCTGTATTGGAAAGCAAAAATGTAGAGGTAGAAGTTAGTAATATTATTGTCATAAAAAAGGTATTTCAAGTTACTAGAAGTTTAGAAAAGTAGTTACATGATTATATTTTTACAGAAACCTTATCATTAGAAATACTTCCACTATTACTATCAAGGGATAATTAACCACTCCTTCTGTGACATCGGGGGCATTGTAGTCTGAAGAATTGTTCCCTTAAAGTATGGTCGTTCTATCATTGACATAGGGTTACTCCATCAAGTCATCTAGAATTATTATATAAAGTGCACATTATTCAAGCTGTCAAATTTGATCTAAACAGTATCTTTAAGACATAAGATTTTCTCTTTTTCAATCAAAGAGAGTAAATTGCGATGGCAATGAATGTATATATTTTTACTTTGACTATCATTTTAAGTAATCCTTTTCCTTACCTGCAACCATTGGCCTATACTGTCATTACCATATATCTTTTTCCTGTATTCAGCCACCTGACATTACATACAATTTTTCCATCACTGCCTGCCATCATTGATAGATTTCTTTTATGGTTCCCTCAAGTCATAGAGGGTAGATCGACTTACTAATTCCATCAATGGCAGCTGGCTGCCTAGAGCAGTGTTTCAATATATAAGCTTCAAACACTGTCCCAAGCAGCAAAATACCAAATTAATTCCATAACATTTGGATTCATTCAGAAGCTAGGCAAGATCCCCTTTGTCTTTGAGGGTATAAATTAGGTAGAAAAATAGGCAGAGAATTATATTTTCAAGTTAATTTTAAACTCAAAATGTTTTTCATATAGAAATCCTGTACAGGGAATCTTAACTGTTCATAGATGGTGCCATTCTATCCTTCTACTGGTCAGTTTTATTCTACATTTCCCAATCATTCACTATGATCTGTGTTTTCCTCAAACTTAACAAATCATAAAAATGAACTATGCTCTTATTGTAGGAATTTGTTTTCTAGTTATGCTTTCTATTAGAACCTTAGAAAGAATGGTTAACTCTCCTAACATTTTTAAAGCATTTCCTAATACCCTAAAACTTCTAAGTTTCGTTTCAATTTTGTATATCTTAATGAGTAAGAATTTCACCATTATTATTTCAAAAAACAAATTCTCTTTTATCAGACTTTACATTTGTTTACATACTTATGAGAACAAAAATGAAAACAAAAACATCACTTTTCCTTTGCATTATTTAACTACATGTGATAAAAACTGATGTAAAGTCATTGAAGATGATGCAAAATAATATCTTATGTACTTATTTAGCAGTTACCATGCTAGGAGTTGTTCCCATCTTCACTTTACAAATAAAAATTTAAAAATAATTAACTGACTCATGAATGAATATACAAGTTAGTGATTTGGGTGGGATCTTCCCCCTTCTTCTCAAAAAACCCAAATTCCCACCCTGTTTTGTATTATCATTTTATTGGTACATCAAATAATATAACCCTAACAGCTTAGAGGGGCCAATGCTAGAACGGTTGGATCAGGTATTAAGAGTATTCTAGTTTGAGGGGCACCTGGGTGGTTCAGTGGGTTAAAGCCTCTGCCTTTGGCTGAGGTCATGATCCTGGGGTCCTGGGATTGAGCCCTGCATCAGGTTCTCTGCTAGGCGGGGAGCCTGCTTCCCCCCTCTGCCTGCCTCTCTGCCTACTTGTGGTCTCTCTCTCTGTCAAATAAATTAAAAAAAAAAAGAATATTCTAGTTTGCTGAACATAGTTCCCATAAGCACCTCTCTTGTTTTGAGACACATCCCTTTACTTTCTTTACTGCTTTGTGAAGTATAGGTTTTTACCTAAAAATTTTTTAGATTCCAAATCAACTTGCCTATTCTTCTGTTTCTTAATTATTGGAAATAAAAGCCTTTTTTCCCAAAAAGAAATCTATAGAGTCTTTGTATTATAGATATCCATATGTGCCTTTGAGATCCTATGTAGGTTCCTGGCATATCCTATAAATACTATTCTATTGCAGATACCCTTGGTTTCAACTAAAAGACACTTGAAGAAGAGAAGATGGCAATGGTAAGGTTGCTGCAGGAATCAGAGTCAAAACACTCTTTGATTATTGAACAGAAGTCATCTTCTCCTAATGGGCCCAATCTTTCTGCCACTCCTCTCTTCCCAGTTTAAGAAACAAAAAATTTTAATCTGAGGTCAGTGGTGTGATGGGATAAGCAACATATGCATTCATTCTGTCATATAGAATTGATCAAAAATAAATGTAGATTTCTTGGGTCCTTACTTGTCAAATGCGATATTGTACCTCTTTCAGTATTAGCCAGGGCAAAGTTATCCTTCCATCTGTCAATCAATGGAAGGGCTATTTTGTTAACTGCCACATATTCATACACATACATCTATGCATGTCTATCTACATAAACGATGTGTATATATATATATATATATATATAAAATGCCATCCCACAGGTGCCAGATAGAATCTGTTTTCTATGATCATCATATTTGTTGTCCCCTGGCTTCTGTAGATTAAGCCTCAAACATTTTACATGCATATCTCTTGTAAAATTTTAAAATTGCTGACATTGCTCCATGTTCCAAAGAACGAGGGTAGGAAAGCCTACTTAAATCTGTTTTGTATATAAAATTTAGAATTAGCTATATCTGTTGATTGTTTTCACAATATGACTTCTGTGATGGATATCAATAACTGACTTGTTTGTGTTTATTTGAATGACTTTCAAATTTTATATCATTTAGCAATTCTATATTAGAAAATGGAAACCATGACTGCATTTTAAGTACTTTTTACTTCATTATTATGAGTTAAAATTCCTATTTGTGCCTTAGAATATATAAACAGTATTATAATTCGTATTAAGCTGTCTAAAATCCTACCACATTAGCAAATGTAACTTTTTAAAAGATTTTATTTATTTGAGAGAAAGAGAGTGCAAGAGAACACCAACAGTGGGGAGGGGCAGAGGAAGAAGGAGAAGCAGACTCCCCGCTGAGCAGGAAGCCTGATGCAGGGCTCTATCTTAGGACCCTGAGATCATGATCCGAGCCAAAGACTGACCCTTAACTGACTGAGCCAACCAGGCACCCCTAAAATGTAACTTTTTTATACTCTACCCTGCTTTAATTTATAACTAGATGAAAAAGAACTGTCTTTTAAGCCCTACAAATATTTACTGAACAAACACTTTATGCTGGATGATGTTCTAGGCTTTGAAGAAAAGATGAACAGATTAATCACTTACCTAATTGTTCTTATATATACTAGTAAGGAGCAGTATCACTTCATGGTTTTATTATTTTTTTGAAATTATTTATTTATTTGACAGAGATCACAAGTAGGCAGAGAGGCAGGCAGAGAGAGAGAGAGGAGGAAGCAGACTCCCCACTGAGCAGAGAGCCCGATGCGGGGCTCAATCCCAGGACCCTGGGATCATGACCTGAGCTGAAGGCAGAGGCTTTAACCCACTGGGCCACCCAGGTGCCCCTCACTTCATGGTTTTAATATTGCCCAAAATCCAGAGTCTCCAAGTGAAAATCCCTCTTACTGACATTTCTGTAAAAGTACATAATAAATTCTAGACCTTATGTATTGTGTTTGTACTACTAACACCCATTTTGTGCTGTAGGATTTCACTAGTTTTAAAATGAAAACAAAGGGGGATCATGCCATGATATAGCAAAAACATCTGAAGGGATAATGGAGGACAATAACATTTAGCTACTATATTTATATACTGTTTGTATATTTTGTGTTAATTGTGATTGCATTTTCCTTTTAATTCTATAATTATAGACCTATTTAATAATTGACCCATTTTGTAGACTTAGAAAACCAAAAAAGAGACCCTTAATTATAGAGAACAAACTATGGTTATGAGAGGGGAGATGGGGTATAGGTTACATAGGTAATGGGGATTAGGAAAGGCACTTGTGATACCCACTGGGTGTGATATGGGTGTTGAATCACTATATTGTATACCTGAAACTAATAGTACATTGTATGTTAACTAACTGCAATTAAAAAAAAAAAGAAAAGAAAACGAAGATCCACAAACTTAGTTACTTTCCAAAGATCACACTGCTAATAAGAGAATACAGGCAGAATGAGATCCTCATGTAGGTCTCTGAATCCAGTATATCCGTCCTTCTCACAGTCCCTCTCTGCCCCCTCCCACATGGAGAGAGCTGAGAAAAGCCAGGAGATTAGATATTTTGGAATGGAAACATTGCATGTATTCTATTTAGTCCAGTATACCAGGATATTGTGAACAGAGACATACAAAGAAAAAAATGTTTCTGCACAGCAAAAGAAACAATCATAAAGTGAAATGGTAACCTGTGGAACTGGAGCCAATAGTGGCAAATCATATATTTGATAAGAGGTTAATTTCCAAAATACATAAAGAACTCTCATATAATGGAATAGAAAAAAAAATCCAATTAAAAAAAATCAACAGAGGAATTGAATAGACATTTTTTTTTAAATTTCAGTTGGTTAACTATATTAGTTTCAGGTTTATGATATAGTGATTTAACACTTCCATACAATACCTGGCGCTCATCACAAGTGCACTCCTTGGGGCACCTGGGTGGCTCAGTTGGTTGAGTGTCTGACTCGATTTTGGCTCAGGTCATGATCTCAGGGTCCTTAGATGGAGCCCCATGTGAGGTTCTGTGCTCAGTGCAGAGTCTGCTTGTCCCTCTCCTGCTGCTCCTCTTCTGGTCGTGCTCTCTCTCTCTCTAAAATAAATAAATAAAATATTTAAAAACAACAACCAAAAAACGAACAAGTGCATTCCTTAATCCCCATCACCTATTTAAACCATCCCCTCACCCACCTCCCCTTCAGATAACCATCAGTTTGTTCTCTATAGTTAAGAGTCTGTTTCTTGGTTTGCCTTCCTCTCAGTTTTTTTTTCCCCACTCTACTCGTTTTATTTCTTAAATTCCATAGATGAGTGAAATCATACAGTATTTGTTTTTCTTTGACTGACTTAGTTCACTTCGCATAATACACTCTAGTTCCATCCATGGAATTGCAAATGGCAAGATTTCATTCTTCTTTACAGCTGAGAAATATTCCATGTATCTATATTTCACATCTTCTTTTTTTTTTTTTTTTTAAGATTTTGTTTATTTATTTCACAGAGAGAGAGATCACAAGTAGGCAGAGTGCCAGGCAGAGGGAGAGGGAGAAGCAGACTCTCTGCTGAGCAGGGAGCCGGATGCGGGGCTCCATCCCAGGACCCTGGGATCATGATCTGAGCCGAAGGCAGCACTTAACCGACTGAGCCACCCAGACACCCCTATATTCCACACCTTCTTTATCCATGGACTGTTTCCATAATTTGGCTATTGTAGATAATGCTGCTATAAATATTGGGACACTGCTACTATAAACATATGTCCCTTTGAGTTAGTATTTTTGTATTCTTTGGGTAAATACCTAGGATCCTAGGCTAGTTCTATTTTTAACTTTTTGAGGCAACTCCATATTGTTTTCTACAGTGGCTATACTAGTTTGTGCTCCTACCAACAGTGCAAGAGGATTCCCCTTTATCCACATTGTTGCCAACATCTGTTATTTCTCATTTTGTTGATTTAACCATCACCTCAAACTGATGGGTTTGAGGTGGTATCTCATTGTAGTTTTGATTTGCATTTCCCTGATGATCAGTGATGTTGAGCATCTTTTCATGTGTCAGTGGGCCATCTGTATGTCTTTAGAAAAAATGTCTACTGATGTCCTCTGCCCATTTTTTATTAGATTATTTGTTTTTTGAATGTTGAGTTGTATAAGTTCTTTATATATTTTGGATACTAACCCTCTATCAGATATGTCATTGGCAAATATCTTCTCTCATTCCATAGGATGCCTTTTAGTTTTGTTAATTGATTTCTGGGTTTTCTATTCTGTTATATTGAGCTATATGTCTATTTTTGTGCCATTACCATACTATTTTGATGCTAGAGCTTTGCAATATAACTTGGAGTCTGGAATTATAATGCCTCCAGTTTTGCTTTTCTTTTTCAAGTTTTCTTTGTCTATTTCAGAGTCTTTTGCAGTTCCATATGAATTTTAGGATTGTTTCTTCTACTACTAATATTTTGCAAATGTTGAACCACCCTCGCAACCCAGGAATAAATTCCACTTGATTGTGGTGAAATATTTTTTAATGTACTGTTGGATTTGGTTTGTTAGTATTTTATTGAGAATTTTTGCATCCATGTTCATCAAGAATATTGGCCTATAGTTCCATTTTTTTAATGACGAATTTATCTGGTTTTCATATCAGGGTAATGCTGGCCTCATGGAATGAATTGGGAAGTTTCTCTTCCTTTTCTCTTTTTTTAAACTAGTTTGAGAGGAATAGATATTAACTCTTCTTTAAATTTTTGGTAAAATTTGCCTGTAAAGCCTTCTGACTTTTTGGGGGGGAGTTTTTTGATAACTGATTCAGTTTCTTTCCTTGTTAACAGTCTGCTCAAGTTTTCAGTTTCTTCCTGTTTCAGTTTTGGTAGTTCATATGTTTCTAGGAATTTATGCACTTCTTCTGGGCTGTCCAATTCATTGGCAAATATTTTTTCATAACATTCTCTTATAATTGTTTTTCTCTAGTATTGGTTGTTATTTCTCCCCTCTCATTTGTAATTTTATTTATTTGTGGTTATCAATCGCAAAGAAGATATACAGATGAGTACATTAAAAGATGCTCAACATTACTAATCATCAGATAAATTAAAAGTAAAATGAAATATTGTTTCACAACTGTTAGAATGACAGTCTTCAAAAAGACAAGAGACGGGGGTTGGGGTTTGGGAGAGCCTGGGGGTGGGTATTAAGGAGGGCACGTATTGCATGGAGCACAGGGCGTGGTGCATAAACAATGAATCTTGGACCACTGGAAAAAATAAAATTAAATTAAAAAAAAAAGACAAGAGATAGAAGGTGTTGACAAGGATATGGAGAAAAGGGAATTCTTGTGCATTGCTTGTGAACATGTATATTGATAACAGCCATTATGGAAAGCAGTGTGGAGGTATTTTAAAAAATTAAAAAAATATATATAACTATCATTTCATCCAACACTCTCACATCTTTTGATATTAGGTTCTTGAAGAGATAGCTGAACTCCCATATTCATTGTAGCATTATTCACAATAGCCAAGATATGGAAACAAATTAAGTTCCTGTCAACAGATGAGTATCTAAAGAATTTGTGGCATGTATATCCAATGGAGTATTACTTAGCCACGAGAAAAGAAGAAATCCTTCCATTTGCGGTGACATGGATGGAACTTGAAGGCATTATGCTAGGTGAAATAAGAAAGAGGAAAAAAAAATACTGTATGATATCACTTATGTGAAGAATTTTTTAAATACTACCAAATCATAAAAACAGAGAGTAGAATGGTGGTTTCCAGGGGATGGAATTTGGGGGAAATAAGGAGGTGTTTGCCAAAGAATACAAACTTTCAGTTATAAGATGAATAAATTTTATGGATATAATATATAAAATGCTGATTATTGCTAGTAATGCAGTATTATATACTTGACAGATGCTAAGAGAGTAAATCTTAAATGTTCTTACCACAGAAAAATGGTGATTATATGATATGACGGAGTTATTTTTACAATATATAAGTATATGAAAGTAATACATTTTCTACCTTACACTTACCCAATGTTATATGTCAATTATACCTTAATACTGCTGGAAAAAGAAAGAAATGAAAATAAGATTTCATCAGTCTAGATTCCAGGGTAATAAGACAATGCAGATGAGTAAATTTACTAGCTAATCAAACCTATTGTTTGAGAGAAAAGGATTTTTTTGTCATTATTGTTTCTATCTTAAGAATTTATTAAAAAATGTCTATGCTTTCACACTAAAGTCTAAAAATGAACTACAAGGAGCCCAATTTAATTTTTATTTATTTATTTTTTTTAAAGATTTTTAAAAATTTTTATTTATTTGATAGAGGCAGAGACAGCAAGAGAGGAAACACAAGCGGGGGAGTGGGAGAGGGAGAAGCAGGTCTCCTGCTGAGCAGGGAGCCTGATGCGAGGCTTTATGTGGGGCTCCATGTGGGGCTCAATCCCAGGAGCCTGGGATCCTGACTGGAGCCGAAGGCAGATGCTTAATGACTGAGCTACCCAGGCACCCCCTAGTTTAACTTTTAAACTATAGTTTTTAAAACATCACAATGATTTTATATATATACACACACATACATAATTTTTTTCCTACTGTTGTAACAAATCACCATAATACAAGTTATTTTATTGTCCTATAGAACAAAAATCTGACTTGGGTCTCATTGGACTAAAATCAGTTGTTAGTAGAGCTCTGTTCCTTTTTAGAGACTCTAGAACAGAATCTAGAACTTTTCCAGTCCTAGAGGCCCACCTGCATTTCTTTGTTCATGACCCCCTCCCTCTACCTTCAAAACCAATAATATTGACTTTCTCTGTCATACTGCCTTCTCATCTGGTTGCCGTTTTTCAGCAACCTCAGATTTTGGATTTCAGGAAAGTTTTCTCCTTCAAGGGACTCATGTGATTAGGCTACACCCACTCTGATATAATTATATTTATTACTAACATAAGTACATGGTTATATTCTAGGATAGTCCATGATATAATATACAGGTTATAATCTAGGGTAATCTCTCTATCTAAAGGTCCTTAACCTTAATCATATATTCAGTTACTTTTTTCAAATCGGGTAAAATATTCATAGATTTTAGGGATTAGGATATGAACATCTTGGGGTGGGGGGAACCATGTTCCCTACCACAGTTATTACCAGTTAATCAACTATTTTGTAACTACAAATGCCTTCCTGGAATATTGGAATAGCTTAGATATTTTTAGGTTTTTTGGGTTGATTACCTGCAATAAAAGACTTTTCCAGTCAATCTCAAACCCTTATTGATTTTCAAGAATTGTTGGGCATAGCTGCCATATTGCAGAAGATAATTGTTGCAACCACTAAACCTTCTTCTTGAAGAGTGTAAGTTTTTATACCCCTTTTCCTAACAATTACAGAATATTGCAACTGAAATCTACACATAGTAGATTTAAAGTGAACTCCAGAGTAAAAGGTTCATAGGCAATGAATTTATTATCAAGATGAAAATTTTAACACTCTATACAGTTTAATACCATGGTCTTCTACTTTTTCATTTAATAAATTTTACACTGAAAAAATAACAGAAAATCAAATGTTATTGACAAGAATATTTTGTTTATGGTTTTGGGCATATACAAGGTCTAAAGTTGCTGGGAGCTTTTCAGACACTGATTGTAAGGAAAAGAGAGAACAGCAGAAGTTGGAAAGAGAATGGACAGGAGAAAAGAGTTACATCCTGAACTGATGGCTGGAAATCAAAGAACAAGTTGAAATAGAGAAAGTTTATTGAGACTATGATGGGTTATATTCCTTTCTGGAAGGAGTCATGCAACCATCTGGAGAAAGATTTTTTTTTTTTTTAAGATTTATTTATTTATTGGAGGTGGTGCAGAGGGAGAGAATCTCAAGCAGAGTCCCTGCTGAGCACAGAGCCCCACATGGGCAGGATCCCACAACCCTGAGATCATGATCTGAGCCAAAATCAAGAGTTCAATGGTTAACCCACTAAGCCACCTAGGTTCCTCCAAGAAGATCTTCTTAGGAGAGATGAGCAAGACTAAAAACCCAGAGCAAAGAATCTAGTTAATGTGTTCGAGAAACAGAAAGTGAGCCAGAGTGGCTAGAGCAAACATGGAAGGAGAAGAATAAGAGGTCATCGAAGTAACAAGCATTTTGCACATATAGAGCCTTAGCGACTTCAGTTTTTACTTTAAAATAGGAAGTACGGAGGACGCCTGGGTGGCTCAGTCCATTAAGCTGCTGCTTAACCGGCTCAGGTCATGATCCCTAGGGTCCTGGGATTGAGTCCCGCATCCAGCTCCTTGCTTAACAGGGAACCTGCTTCTCTCTCCACTTTTGCCTGCCACTCTGCCTGCTTGTGTGTGCGCTTTCGTTCTCTCTCATAAATAAACAAACAAATAAATAAATAAAATCTTAAAAAAAATAGGAAGTACTGGAGGGCATTGAGAGAGGACATAATGATCTCATTGGTATATTAGAAAGAACACTTGGGGGCACCTGGGTGGCTTAGTAGGTTAAGCGACCAACTCTTGGTTTTGGCTCAGGTCATCTCCCAGGGCCCATGAGATCGAGGCCCACATTGGGCTCTGTGCTGAGCATGGAGTCTGCTTGAGATTCTCTCTCTCCCTCTGTTCCTCCTTCCCTCACTTTCTCTTTCAAGGAAGATTAAAAAAAAATTAACTTGGATACTGGTGTATTAAAAACCCAAAACCCAGATGGGGGCAGGGTGAGAAAAGAAGAGGGAGAACAGTTAGAAAGCTATTAGGATAAACCAGGTGAGAGATCATGGTATTTTGGACAGTAGTGGCAAAGTGGAGGTGGTGATGATTGGCTACATTGTAGAGATATGTTGACTATTAAATCTACCAAATTTGCTCATAGGTTAATACAGTCTTTGGGGAAAAAAGAAGTTAAGGATTATGGAACAGCATCAATAAATGACCACAAGGATCCATCTTTCTTGACTGCAAAGTTTTTATCAAGTGGGTCAGGGTATGTTTGTTGAAAACAAGTGTTAACTCTGAGGAGCGCCTGGGTAGCTCAGTCAATTAAGCCTCTGACTCTTGATTTTGGCTCAGGTCAGGATCTCAGAGTTGTCGGATCAAGCTCCACATCAGGCTCTGTGCTCATTGTGGAATCTGCTTGTCCTTCTCCCTCTGCTCTTCTCCCCACTCTTTCTCTCTCTCTGTCTCTCTCTCTCTCAAATAAATAAATAAAATCTTTAAAAAGAAAAAAAGAAAGCAAATGTTAACTCTGAACTCCACTGAGAGTTGAATGAATGCAAGTGAGGTGCTTGCCTAACAGGGCTCTGTGGTTTTGGGGAGAGGGTGATCCAACTACTAACCTGGAGAATATCTAGAATTTGTCTGCAACTGGAAATAAGCACCGACAATAGTTCTATTTTACAAAAGAACAAATTTTGTTGACCTTTAAAAATTTGGGAATTGGGAATGAGGTAGGAGACCGTCTTGATCAGTACAAACTGCTGTAACAAATACCATAGTCGGGGCGGCTTCCACAGCAGACATTTATTTCTCCCAGTTCTGGAAGTCCAAGATTAAGGGGCCATCCTATTTCATTCTTGGTGAGACCCTTCTCATAGGTTTGCAATCAGCCACCTTCTCACTGTATATTCACAGAGTTCTGGTCTCCATTCGTTTTCTTCTAAGGACACTAATCCCATTATGGGGGCTCCACCTTCATGATGTAATCTGAACCGGATCATCTCCGGAAGACCCTGCCTCCAAAGACCCCCGCTTCCAAGTGCCAGCAGCTAGAAGATAGGGCTTCAAAGCATGAATTTTGTTAGGACACCAGCATTCCATCCATATAGGGACTCAAAGAAGATTTGAGACACAATGTGTGTTTTTTTTGTTTTGTTTTTAAGATTTTTATTTATTTATTTGAGAGAGAGACGCAGCAAGAGAAGGAATACAAGGGGGGGCGGAGTCCCCACTGAGCAGGGAGCCTGACAGACTCGATCCCAGGTCACTGAGATCATGACCTGAGCCAAAGGCAGACACTCAAGGACTGAGCCACCCAGGCCCCTGAGACACAATGTGTTAAGTGGGTGGATAACATTAGATCACAGGTGATTCTAGTATTTCCTTTCCTTATCTCTCACTTCTTCTAGCTTCTTGCTTACCCCTTAGAGTTGTAATTCCACATGGATTGTTTTTGATGTGTATTTTTGGATCAGTGGACATACTTTTTCACCCTGCTAAGTCTTGACAAAGATTAAAGAAAAAAAAAACAAAAAACCTATGCAATAGTGAGGAGCGGTTTTGTGTTGCATGTGAGAAATTTCAAGTTAAACTTGTCTGAATTGCAAAGTCTGTATTGTAAATGTGGAGAGTGATAGAGGATGAGCCAATCAAGTTAGGAGAATTAGAGTTCCCGTGTGGGAAAGTTAATAAAGAATTTATGAATTTATTCTTATTTATCAGCATTTACTTTATGTATGTATGTATGTGTCATGCTTGAATGTGTTTTTGTTTCTTTTTTTCTTTACATTATAGACGTTAAGTATAGGTTCCAGTTTACAGATAAAGGTTAAGCATAGGTTGTGGAGTCAAAATACCTAAGTTTGAGTATTAACTACATAATTTATCATTATGTTCATGGGTAAGTTATTTAATTCCAGTGATTTCTTTTCTACTACTGAGTTTATCTCAAATGATTCCTGGGATGTTTAAATTTAATATATATTTAAAATTGTGATACATGTTAAACACTCAAGTAGTATCTATTTTCTCTTTTGTTCTCAACTGTGTTCTGGGTAGTTCATATTGCCAGACGAGTGATCTCAGGAGAATGAGGTCTAAAATGTGTCTGCCTTTAATACTGTCCAGAACTCAATTGAACATTTCATCAGAATTCTGAAAATTGATTGATTGATTTTTGTACTCCATTTTGCATTTCTTAGGCTAAAAACTTTGCTGGTTTTCCATGTCAGGGCAGTAGATGCTTTGTAACTTTCTTTTTGAAGATACACTGATGTTTTCTGTATTCTGTTATGTTAGAATAATATTCAGTTGGAACACTGTTTATGCTTAGTCATAGCCTGCCATGTATGCTAGCAAAATCTCTGTTGATACTCTTAGAGAAGATGAGGTTGGATTGAGTAAATTTTAATTGATAACATTTGTGATTAAGATGGTATGATAGCCGGGCACCTGGGTGGCTCAGTGGGTTAAGCCTCTGCCTTCGGCTCGGGTTATGATCTCAAGGTCCTGGGATTGAGCCCCGAATCAGGCTTTCTGCTCAGCAGGGAGCCTGCTTCCCCACCTTCTACCCCCGCCTGCCTCTCTGCCTACTTCCGATTTCTCTCTCTGTGTGTCAAATAAATAAATAAAATCTTAAAAAAAAGATGTTATGATAGTTATAACATTGTGTGTCAAGTGTATTCAATTAAAAAAAAAGATGGAATGGTGGAAGGCAATTTATATTGTATTTTTTAATTTGTTTCCAAAAGTATATGTTTCCCCAAATCATTGTATCCTCACTGGGCTGATGCTAAGTAAGGAGCATAATGGCAGCCAGCCTTCACGATGGCTCACAATCTTCCCCACCTCCCGGTATTACACTCTTTTGTAATCCCCTTCCACACCGTCCCAGGGTTAGTCTGTGTGACCAGTAACATACAGTAGAAGTGACAGGATGTGACTTTAAGATTAGGTCATAACAAAGCTTCTTTGCTTGACTGAACTTCAGTGAAGATCCTTGAAACTTCTCCTAGGCTTCTCTGTGTACTTCCTGATCATGGTTTATCTGATCAGATTCCTAATTCTCCACTATCCACTATCAGACATCAGGGGATGTCTGATCAGGACATTCACCAGGAATGCTGTTAGACTGACTTAGCCAGAACCCCTCACCCTGATGTTTCCTCATAGATGCTTTCTATCCACGGACATCCACCTGCTTCTTGACTATAAATTCCCTCTTGCTCGTGCGGTGTTTGGAATTGAGCCCAGTTCTCTACTGAGGTTTCTTCTTCCCTCATTGGAGCAGTCCTGAATAAAATCTGGGTTAACCTCTTTAGTGAGGGGGGAAGGGGAAAGACAGTATGAGAGCCGAACCCGATAAACTCCTGGCGGTTATGTTTTTGGTCTTGAGTATTCAGTCAAGTCCTGGGGTTCACTTTGTATGGTTTGGTGGCAAAGTGAGCACAGTTATACATATTTTTAAGTAACTGGTTTGTTATTAAAGGGAAAAACTAATTAAGAAGGACGATTATGCTCAAATTTCCCTGTGACAGTTGACAGCTTATAAAGCAGTGTGCTATTAATGTGACTTCTGTGGGCTTCGTAACTCACAAAATACCAATCTCACGCCTCACATTATACTTTAGGATTGAACCATAAAGGGGAAAAAATGAAGGCACTGCATACCTCATTACACAGACCTAAGAGGTGGTGGTGTAGCAAAGGCTACAAAATTACTATGGCTCATCAGAGTCCAACAGAAGCAGATGAAATAGGAATAGTTTATCAGAACCAGTCAATCCAGGAAAGCAAAGGATTTAAATCAAAATGATAATAGAGCGGCTAAAAGAAAATGTGCCCTGTATGAGCAATGGAAGAAAAAAAAATATTATAAAGGGAAGACCTATACAGGATAGAATTCCTGTGTTAATGATTTTATGAAATTAGAAAGCTAGTCCACATCATGTAAGGAATTTTATTTTCACGTACATCTTTTCAATGGAAGGCGAAGGAGTATAACAAAGTTGTTTTTTTAATACAAATTTTACCATATAGTTTCCAAACACAAGGAATGCAACTTCTGTTTTTCTTTGTGGCTGTTTTATGGGTAAAACAACAAAAAATCATTTTATGTTGTATTGAAAGAGCAAGTCACTTATTCTCTCTGACATCCAATTTTCTCTTATGTAAAATGACAGTATTGCAATGGATACCCAATCATATTTGCTTCTGGTTTCAAATTTGCATGATTCCATGAAAAACAGTTTTCCACTAGAGTGAGATATCTTTCCATCCTTCCCAACTATAGTCATTTTAAGTGTTTCATTTTGTAGTTTTTCAGGACTTTTAGTAACATTTGTTTGTGAAGCTGAATTTGATTCCTCATTCTTCTCTTCGATTAATTACATGTGAATTGTCCTTAGAACTCAAATTGTATCCACAAGCTCAAGACATCTACTCAGTATAGGGACTAATATATCTATGCTTGTAATAAATATTTTATCAGTGTGCTTCTCACTTATTTGTAGGCCCATCTCTGTACTTAATAACAGACATGTTAGGAGAAATTCAAATCCAATCTTTGATATGTCATGCTGTTTTTAAAACTCACAAATTCATAGCTTCCATTTTCGAGGGAGAAGCTTTGTGGTTTTTACAAAGAAAAATATATTTTTCCTAACCTTTGTGGAAGTTTAGGGAAATGTGCCCCCATTTCTACTTCAAACATGCAAACTTAAATTATCATACTGATATAGCCATCAGCTGTCCCCTTTGATAATACCGTATAGATGAATAGAAACAGAAGATTCATTTCATTTGTGTCAACATTAGCAGAAAATAATATGACAGAGTGCAAGACTCAAGGGATTCATCTGACATTACTGAACAACCTCTTACCCCAGGAATTGCCTCTTACTGGGTCTTCTCCAGACACATTACACAAAGAAGATCTTCTGATGGCCTTTGAACAATCTGACACACTGATCTATGCATTTTAGAAAAGATGCCCTAATGGGAATGCAAATAATTTTATCTTAAAATCTTAGTCAAATGCCTGAAAAATATTTCTTTTATATGGCTCTTTGAAAGATCTTTTACACTGCCCACTCACATCAATGCCAATCCTTTGGGAGGGGGTGGGCCTTGACATAAAATCATAAAATACAAATTAACATTTTATTATTCAATTTAAATGGCAGTGAAATATGAGAGGGGTTTTGGCTTCCTGGGAAATGAACATGAGCAAGAGAAGCAAAATGTGTCCAACTAATACATATGAGTTGTTAGCTTCTGAAGATGTGGGTTTCTTGGTTAAGAGTTATATTTGACAGGACAGTTTTCTATGTTAAAAATTATTATTATTTAGTGAATGTATTTATTTCATTTTTCATGAAATGATACTAAAATAGTAACTAAATATGGATATATATATGATAGGCACACATATGTGATTGATATATAATAATCATCTAGGAAGTTATTGTATGATGTAGAATTGATTTTTTTTAGAAATTAAATAATAATAAAATCCCTAATTACTCAGGGACATTTTTAGAAGTCTCTTTGGGTCTACGGCCATACCACCCTGAACGCGCCCGATCTCGTCTGATCTCAGAAGCTAAGCAGGGTCGGGCCTGGTTAGTACTTGGATGGGAGAAGTCTCTTTGGCTCAGTAATGAGCAAATATATGTAATATTTATTGGGATCATACGCAAGCCTCCTTATGGTAGCAAAAATAAAATGCTTTGGTGACAGAGCTAGCTTTATTATTTTCTCTAATAAGGACTCTCTGTTCCTTTATAGCTATCCCCTTTAAAATAGAAAAAGAACTTTTTATTTATTTATATTTCATTTTATTTATTTATATTTATAAAATAGAATGACAACTTTTATTTGAAAGAGAACTTTTAGAATAATTGCAAGTTCAGAAAGTAAAACAACAAAAATCTTTTTCTGTAGGGCAGTTTGTGTCACAATTTGCCATTATTAGGATCCCATTACTGTTAAAGCAGTAACAAACATGTCTTAACACCACCGACCCTGTTACTCTCTAACTACCCCCTCCACCTCACAGCGGCAGCTGAATGTAATATTTGTTGCATAGAACATATGAGCCAAACCTCGAGCTACATAATCTGTGTGGACTACTTTATTGAGGCTTCATAGAAGTCCTGTGTAGAATCTACTATTAAATCTATACTTAAAGCAATTGCGATTGTACAAAACCAAATCCCCAGGGACCAAGATCATCTGAATGATTTTAGGCACCGTAATATTCCAATTTTGCGTGTAAGTTACATATCCAAGATGACAGTGTTCACTACTCCCTCTAGCAAATATTAGAATTCTAAAAAGACTGAAGAGGTAAGAGGATGGAAAGAGTTTAGAGGAGGGGGACAAGGGCAATGAAATGACATGCCCCAGTGGTTCATGCAAGCATATATGAGCTCAGTCAACTCAAAGAGGATTTAAATAGTTCTGCTTAGAATTCCCCCTACAGAATCCCACCCATTTAACTGGGACAACAAGGATAATTGTCTGATTCTCAGAGCTAGTGTGGTACATGAAAAAAGTCACAGGAAAAGTCAGCTTGAGAATAAAAGAATACTATAATAAATCACTCATATACTGCCTGCGACACTTGGGGGCTTCTGTTTCACAGACATGTATAACTTTACATGTGAAATTAATCTATGGAGAGAAAGTTGAACATCTCGTTGTTTATAAAAATTTGGTGTTCCAAAGGGTAAATTGAACGGTACTGTGACCTAGATTTCAATTATAACGTAACAGGGGGGAAAAAAAGTGTCGGTGGATTATGGTAAAATAAATTTTATTTTGAGCAATATTAGTTTCTTTTCAGTGATCTTTTTTGACATTTAATAGATTTTTCAGTCATGCACAAATAGAAGAAGAATGTAAGTGGAATGAAAGCATAATACTTTTTGGCACCAAATGAAACATTAAGCCATGCCAAGGAGAGAGCCTCTGGATGTGTCCATTTCACCCATGAACGCTTCAGGCTCTCCAGACCTAATGTGGAGGGAAGCCATGCAGCGGCTGGTCTCCTGGGGCATTGGCGTTGCAGACAGGGCTGACAGGTGGCTGACTACACAATGCACCGCTGAGTTCTGCAAATAAATCAGTTGACTTCAGTTTTAGGCAGTGGATTTTTTGACCTGCCAGTTCGTGAAGTAAATTTGAATGATGTTTACATAGGTGCTACTGCTCCAAAAATAACTTACACATAGTTTTAGTGATAGGTGCTTTTTTTAAATAGCAGTGCCTTTTTTTTTTCAATATTGAGAAGTATTATAAGCTCTAAAAGTACACAGAAAAAAAATAATCGTTCATATACTACCAACCAGCTCTGTCAAAATTGGTATTTTCCCATTATTTTATCATTTTTCAAAAGTTTGGAAGTAATAGATCACGAGGGATACAGTTGAAGATGCCTACAAGCCTCTCCCTACAATTTCCCTTTCCTTCTGACCTTTGAGTGATAATGATCATCCCAAGTTTGGATGTGATATGTAATACCGTATTTCTGTTACATATATATTTAATTAATAATGGACACATATAAAATGTATGTATAGTTTTGGTGTCATCAAATAATTTCTAAACAATGCCATGGTGTATGTATCTGTCTTCATATTATTTTTTTTTTTTAAGATTTTATTTATTTGTTTGAGAGGGAGCAAAAGCAATCACAGAGGGAGAGGGACCATAGAGAGAGAGAGGGAGAAGCAGATTCGCCACTGAGCCAAAGGACGCTTAACCAACTGAGCCACCCAGGTGCCCCGTCTTCAAATTCTTTTACTTAATTACTATTTTGAGATCCCTGCATGTTTATACATGCAGTTTTATTTTCACTATTCTATGTAATTCTGTTATTGGCATGTATCCAAATTTATTTATTCTCCTATTACTATATACTTAAGTTTTGTTCTAGTTTTCGCTATAAAACACAGTGCTGCAATTAACTTTATCATATATTTATCCTGTGTCTGAGAGTTTATATATGTATAATTATATAAGTTGGATATAAATATGAAATTACCAAATTAAATAGTATACCATATTCTACTGTATTAAATATTGCTAAAATTCTTTCCAAAGTTGTTTGCAAATTTATACTCCCAGCAGCAGTTTAGGAAAATTCCATGATTCAAGATCCTTGTCAAAATTTAGTATTGTGAACAATAATTAGTTCTTAAAATTGATGAATGAGAAACAGTATCAGCTTACAGCTTACTTGCATTTTCCTCATTGCTAGTGAAGTTAAGCATATTTTTAATGTTACATTGGCCATTTATGTTTTTTTTCCTCAATATTCTTATTTATAGACTTTGCTTGCTTTCCCATAGTTTGCTTATCTTTGGCTTACAGATTTATAGATTTCTTTATTTCCTTTTATCTTCTTTAGATAAGTTTGTCTTTACTTTGTTTTTATTGTTTTTCTTAATGTATGCAAACAGCATATTTTTTCCTTCTGTGTTCTTAAGTAAAAAATATAAAAATTTTTACATGTAAAATTTCTCTTTTATATGGGTTGAGGAAATGATTTCTTTTTTTCATTATGCAGAACCAAGGATCTCAACACTAACATTCTACAGTTATACATTTTATTATATATTTCCTGGTTTTTATATATATTTTATATATATATTTTCCTCGTTGGAACCTATTGATATTTTCTTGGCATTCTTCCTAATCTTCTTGAAGAACCTACACTTAATTTTAGATGCCCTCTCTATTATTAATTTTCGATTTTTACAATCATCTTAGCTAATTTTCTACTAATTTCATTGGTTGAATTTACCTTTTTCTTTTCCAAAATATCTTTGGATAGATATTTTATCAATAATTCTCTATTCTTCTCAAATGAAAGCTTATGAAATTCTAACTTTTCTCTTTAAATACCTAAGTGTATCCCACATTTTTTTGATAAATGTTTCCATTATCATTCTAATTTAGGTATTTTACTTTTTCTTATAATTTTCTTGATCTGTTAGCATTCAGGTATTTGTTTCTGAAATTCTCAAGTATGTATTTGGGTCTAATGTTTAGACTTTGAATTATTATATTACAGTTGGAAAACCTGGCCAATTTTTATTATCTTTTAATATTTACTTCCTGGCATAAATATATGTTGTATGTTATATGCACGTGTATATATATATATGCACACTTGCATATATGGAGACAAATAACATAGTTATTTTCTTATTGGTATCATTATTGTTATGTATTCAACAATTTACTTGCCAATTTCTTGCTCCCATCTTCTTCTGGTTTTAATTGCCTTCTAGCTATAATATTTGTTAACTGGTGGTTCTCCACCAAGTTGGGAATTGAAATCATCTACAGAACTTTAAAAACAAACAAACTGGTGACTCAGTCCCACTCACAGGATCCTAATTCAATAAATCTGAAGTGTGGTTTGATACTGGAAATTATAAAAGTCACCCTAAGTGTTTTTAGTGGTTAGCTAGAGTTGATTGAAAACCAAGCTCTTGGGGCACCTAGGTGGCTCAGTGGGTTAAGCCTCTGCCTTCGGCTCAGGTCATGATCTCAGGGTCCTGGGGTCAAGCCCCGCATCGGGCTCTCTGCTCAGCAGGGAGCCTGCTTCCTCCCTCTCTCTCTGCCTGCCTCTCTGCCTGCTTGTAATCTCTCCCTCTCTCTCTCTCTCTCTCTCTCTCTCTATCAAGTAAATAAATAAATAAATAAAATATTAAAAAAAAAAAAAAGAAAGAAAACCAAGCTCTTTGTAGTCTTCTTCACAAAAAACTTTTGGAAAGTTTTTTTGTTTTTTGTTTTTTTTTCCATATTTCCTTTGGAAATATTTTTAGGTTCTCAAGATACAGAGTTCCAAGTTGACAGTTACTTTCTTGCTGCGCTTATAAGATACTGCATTATCTTCTACTTTCTAGTATTGTGGTTGAGAAACTTGCAGGTGTGATCATTGTTCTCTTCTAGGCATTTTTCTTTACTTCCCTAGTTGATTTTAAATTTTGTTTTGTTTTGCTATTTTTCAAAGATTTTATTTATTTATTTGACAGACAGATCACAGGTTGGCAGAGACAGAGGAAGGGAAGCAGGCTCCCCGCTGAGCAGAGAGCCAGATGCGGGGCTCCATCCCAGGACCCTGGGATCACGACCTGAGCCGAAGGCAGAGGCTTTAACCCACTGAGCCACCCAGGTGTCCCGATTTTAAGTTTTTATACCTGTGTTTGATCCTCTGCAATTTCACAACAGTGTCTCTTGATATATGGTTATTTGTATGTGTCTTTCTCAGGACTAGCATAGTATTTCAATCTAAGGATTCATATATTTTACCAAAACTGAGTAAATTCATCCTTATACTCTGAGTATCAGCCAACCCATTTTTGTCCAGGTTAATTTTTTTTTTTAATTTTTTTTTTTTTTTACTTTATTTAAGCTTTATTTAAACATATGATGTAACCCCACCACCCTCACCCAACCCCTCTTCCCCCCACCCCCCTCAGTTTGTTTTATGACATTAAGAGTCTCTTTCGGTTTTTCTCCCTCCCGATCCCATCTTCTTTCATTTTTACTTTTCCTACCACCTTAACTCCCACCCCCGTTGCATCTCCACTTCCTCATATCAGGGAGATCATGTGGTAGTTGTCTTTCTCCAGTTGACTTATTTCGCTAAGCATAATACGCTCTAGTTCCATCCATGTCATCGCAAATGGTAAGATTTCATTTCTTTTGATGGCTGCATAGTATTCCATCGTATATATATACCACTTCTTCTTTATCCATTCATCTGTTGATGGACATCTAGGTTCTTTCCATAACTTGGCTATTATGGACATTGCTGCTATAAACATTCGGGTACACGTGCCCCTTTGGATCACTACGTTTGTATCTTTAGGATAGATACCCAGTAGTGCAATTGCTGGGTCATAAGGTAGCTCTATTTTCAATTTTTTGAGGAACCTCCATACTGTTTTCCAGAGTGGTTGCACCAGCTTGCATTCCCACCAACAGTGTAGCAGGGTTCCCCTTTCTCCGCATCCTCGCCAGCATCTGTCATTTCGTGACTTGTTCATTTTAGCCATTCTGACTGGTGTGAGGTGGTATCTCATTGTGGTTTTGATTTGTATTTCCCTGATGCCCAGTGATATGGAGCACTTTTTCATGTGTCTGTTGGCCATCTGGATGTCTTCTTTGCAGAAATGTCTGTTCATGTCCTCTGCCCATTTCTTGATTGGATTATTTGTTCTTTGGGTGTTGAGTTTGCTAAGCTCTTTGTAGATTTTAGATACTAGCCCTTTATCTGATATGTCATTTGTAAATATCTTTTCCCACTCTGTCAGTTGTCTTTTGGTTTTGTTGACTGTTTCCTTTGCTGTGCAAAAGCTTTTGATCTTGATGAAGTCCCAATAGTTCATTTTTTCCCTTGCTTCCCTTGCCTTTGGCGTTGTTCCTAGGAAGAAGTTGCTGCGGCTGAGGTCGAAGAGGTTGCTGCCTGTGTTCTCCTCAAGGATTTTGATGGATTCCTTTCTCACGTTGAGATCCTTCATCCATTTTGAGTCTATTTTCGTGTGTGGTGTAAGGAAATGGTCCAATTTCATTTTTCTGCATGTGGCTGTCCAATTTTCCCAACACCATTTGTTGAAGAGGCTATCCTTTTTCCATTGGATGTTCTTTCCTGCTTTGTCGAAGATTAGTTGACCATAGAGTTGAGGGTCTATTTCTGGGCTCTCTATTCTGTTCCATTGATCTATGTGTCTGTTTTTGTGCCAGTACCATACTGTCTTAATGATGACAGCTTTGTAGTAGAGCTTGAAGTCGGGAATTGTGATGCCACCAACTTTGGTTTTCTTTTTCAATATTCCTTTGGCTATTCGAGGTCTTTTCTGGTTCCATATAAATTTTAGGATTATTTGTTCCATTTCTTTGAAAAAATTGGATGGAATTTTGATAGGTATTGCATTAAATGTGTAGATAGCTTTAGGTAGCATAGACATTTTCATGATATTAATTCTTCCAATCCATGAGCATGGAACATTTTTCCATGTCTTTGTGTCTTCCTCAATTTCTTTCATGAGTACTTTATAGTTCTCTGAGTATAGATACTTTGCCTCTTTCGTTAGGTTTATTCCTAGGTATCTTATGGTTTTGGGTGTAATTGTAAATGGGATTGACTCCTTAATTTCTCTTTCTTCTGTCTTGTTGTTGGTGTAAAGAAATGCAACTGATTTCTGTGCATTGATTTTATATCCTGACACTTTACTGAATTCCTGTACAAGCTCTAGCAGTTTTGGAGTGGAGCCTTTTGGGTTTTCCACATATAGTATCATATCATCTGCAAAGAGCGATAGTTTGACTTCTTCTTTGCCGATTTGGATGCCTTTAATTTCTTTTTGTTGTCTGATTGCTGAGGCTAGGACTTCTAGTACTATGTTGAATAGCAGTGGTGATAGCGGACATCCCTGCCGTGTTCCTGACCTTAACGGAAAAGCTCTCAGTTTTTCTCCATTGAGAATGATACTTGCCGTGGGTTTTTCATAGATGGCTTTGATAATATTGAGGTATGTGCCTTCTATCCCTACACTTTGAAGAGTTTTGATTAGGAAGGGATGTTGCACTTTATCAAATGCTTTTTCAGCATCTATTGAGAGTATCATATGGTTCTTGTTTTTTCTTTTGTTAATGTACTGTATCACATTGATTGATTTGCGGATGTTGAACCAACCCTGCTGCCCTGGAATAAATCCCACTTGGTCGTGGTGAATAATCCTTTTAATGTACTGTTGGATCCTATTGGCTAGTATTTTGGTGAGAATTTTCGCATCTATGTTCATCAAGGATATTGGTCTGTAATTCTCTTTTTTGATGGGATCCTTGTCTGGTTTGGGGATCAAGGTGATGCTGGCCTCATAAAATGAGTTTGGAAGTTTTCCTTCCATTTCTATTTTTTGGAACAGTTTCAGGAGAATAGGAATTAATTCTTCTTTAAATGTTTGGTAGAATTCCCCTGGGAAGCCATCTGGCCCTGGGCTTTTGTTTGTTGGGAGATTTTTGATGACTGTTTCAATCTCCTTACTGGTTATGGGCCTATTCAGGTTTTCTATTTCTTCCTGGTTCAGTTTTGGTAGTTTATATGTCTCTAGGAAAGCATCCATTTCTTCCAGATTGTCGAATTTGTTGGCATAGAGTTGTTCATAATATGTTCTTATGATTGTTTGTATTTCTTTGGTGTTGGTTGTGATCTCTCCTCTTTCGTTCATGATTTTATTTATTTGGGTCCTTTCTCTTTTCTTTTGGATAAGTCTGGCCAGGGGTTTATCAATCTTATTAATTCTTTCAAAGAACCAGCTCCTAGTTTCATTGATTTGTTCTATTGTTTTTTTGGTTTCTATTTCATTGATTTCTGCTTTGATCTTTATTATTTCTCTTCTCCTGCTGGGTTTAGGCTTTCTTTGTTGCTCTCTCTCGAGTTCCTTAAGGTGTAGGGTTAGGTTATGTATTTGAGACCTTTCCTGTTTCTTGAGATAGGCTTGTATCGCTATATATTTTCCTCTCAGGACTGCCTTTGCTGTGTCCCACAGATTTTGGACCGTTGTGTTTTCATTATCATTTGTTTCCATGGTTTTTTTCAATTCTTCTTTAATTTCCTGGTTGACCCATTCATTTTTTAGAAGGATGCTGTTGAGTCTCCATGTATTTGTGCTCTTTCCACATTTCCTCTTGTGATTGAGTTCTAGCTTCAGAGCATTGTGGTCTGAAAATATGCAGGGAATGATCCCAATCTTTTGATACCTGTTGAGACCTGATTTATGACCCAGGATGTGATCTATTCTGGAGAATGTTCCATGGGCACTAGAGAAGAAGGTGTATTCTGTTGCTTTAGGGTAGAATGTTCTGAATATATCTGTGATGTCCATCTCGTCCAGTGTGTCATTTAAGACCTTTATTTCCTTGTTGATCTTTTGCTTGGATGATCTGTCCATTTCAGTGAGGGGTGTATTAAAGTCTCCAACTATTATTGTATTCTTGTCAATGTGTTTCTTTGATTTTGTTATTAATTGGTTTATATAGTTGGCTGCTCCCATGTTAGGGGCATAGATATTTAAAATTGTTAGATCTTCTTGTTGGACAGACCCTTTGAGTATGATGAAGTGTCCTTCCTCATCTCTTATTATAGTCTTTGGCTTAAAATCTAATTGATCTGATATAAGGATTGCCACCCCAGCTTTCTTCTGATGTCCATTAGCATGGTAAATTGTTTTCCACCCCCTCACTTTCAATCTGGAGGTGTCTTCAGGTCTAAGATGAGTTTCTTGTAGGCAGCATATGGATGGGTTTTGTTTTTTTATCCATTCTGAAACCCTGTGTCTTTTGATTGGGGCATTTAGCCCATTTACATTCAGGGTAACTATTGAGAGATATGAGTTTAGTGCCATTGTATTGCCTGTATGGTGATTGTTACTGTATAATGTCTCTGTTCCTTTCTGGTAATACTTTTAGGGTCTCTCTTTGCTTAGAGGACCCCTTTCAATATTTCCTGTAGAGCTGGTTTGGTGTTTACAAACTCTTTCAGTTTTTGTTTGTCCTGGAAGCTTTTAATCTCTCCTTCTATTTTCAATGATAACCTAGCTGGATAAAGTATTCTTGGCTGCATGTTTTTCTCGTTTAGTGCTCTGAATATATCATGCCAGTTCTTTCTGGCCTGCCAGGTCTCTGTGGATAAGTCTCCTGCCAATCTAATATTTTTACCATTGTACGTTACAGACTTCTTGTCCCGTGCTGCTTTCAGGATTTTCTCTTTGTCGCTAAGACTTGTAAATTTTACTATTAGATGGCGGGGTGTGGGTCGATTCCTATTGAGTTTGAGAGGTATTCTCTGGGCTTCCTGGATTTTGATGCTTGTTCCCCTTGCTATATTAGGGAAATTCTCTACAATAATCCTCTCCAGTATACCTTCTGCTCCTATTTCCCTTTCTTCTTCTTCTGGAATCCCAATTATTCTAATGTTGTTTCGTCTTATGGCATCACTTATCTCTCGAATTCTCCCCTCGTGGTCCAGTAGTTGATTGTCTCTCTTTTGGTCTGCTTCGTTATTCCCTGCCATTTGGTCTTCTATATCACTAATTCTGTCTTCTGCCTCATTTATCCTAACAGTAAGAGCCTCTATTTTTGATTGCACCTCATTAATAGCTTTTTTTATTTCAACTTGATTAGACTTTATTTCTTTTATTTCTCCAGAAAGGGTTTTTATTTCTCCTGACAGGGTTTCTCTAATATCTTCCATGCCTTTTTCGAGCCCGGCTAGAACCTTGAGAATCGTCATCCTGAATTCCAGATCTGACATATTACCAATGTCTGTATTGATTAGGTCCCTAGCCTTCGGTCCTGTCTCCTGCTCTTTTTTTTGTGGTGAGTTTTTCCGCCTTGTCATTTTGTCCAGATAAGAATCCGCTGTTCTCCTTGTTAAGTGAACTTGGTCTTGGCTGTAATTCTTTGGTCTTCTGGGGGAGGGGCCTGTTGTAGTGATTCTCAGGTGTCTTTGCCCGAGGCGGAGTTGCACCGCCCTTACCAGGGGCCGGGCTAAGTAATCCTCTCAGGTTTGCTTTCAGGAGCTTTTGTTCCCTTAACGCGCTTTCTGTAGAGTTCTGGAGGACGGGAATGACAATGGCGGCCTCCCAATCTCCGGTTCAGA
Organism: Taxidea taxus jeffersonii; assembly: GCA_003697995.1. NCBI lineage: Eukaryota > Metazoa > Chordata > Mammalia > Carnivora > Mustelidae > Taxidea > Taxidea taxus. The sequence goes on along the minus strand of ML107158.1, from coordinate 493,203 downwards.
GGAGCCGAGGGCTAGGGGCCCCAGTCTTCAGCGCGCCTTCAGGGAAAAGCGTTTAATCCCTCCAGACTCCCTAGCCCACGTTTGCGCCGGAGAGTGCGCGCGCGCGTCGGCCTGCAGACACTGCGCGCCAGCAGACACCGCCGGCCCGCGAAAAGCGCGTTTAATCTCTCCAGTCTCCCTTGCCCACGTTTGCGCCGGAGAGTGCGCGCACGCGTCCGCCCGCAGACACCGCGCGCCAGCAGACACCGCAGCCCCGCAGACCCCGCGGGCCCGCCGACACTGCGCGCACCCACAGACCGCGCTCGCCTGCAGACCGCGCTCAGAGAAAATCGTGCCTAAGCAGTCCCGTCTCACTGGCTTCTGGGAGTGCTCCGAGCTC